>JAOEHY010050762.1:0-20596 GCA_025447955.1 Psilopsiagon aurifrons
GGGTCAGGTGTCCTGTCTCTGCTTCCTCCCGGCTTCCCCTCCTCCCTGGCAGAGCGTGAGACTCAGAAAGTCCTTGGGCAGAGTAAGCATTACTGAGCAGCAACTAAAAACATCGGTGTTATCAGTGCTGTTCTCAGGCTGACAAAAGCACAGCACTGCACCAGCTACTAAGAAGGAGAGAAATGACTGCTACTGCTGAACCCAGGACAGAGGGTGACCAGGTTACAGGATATGCTTATTATCTGGAAAAATGTGAAAAAAAAAAGGAACATGGAAGTGGATCATGCTCCAGACAGTTATACTTCACATGATGGGAAGCTAGAAAATGCTGCCTCTGTTTTGAGCTCTGACTAGCCTTAGATTCCCATATACATTTTGCAAGAAAATGAAAGCCAGCAGCTTAACAGCTTAAGTACAAAGCTTACTGTCAAAATTCAATACTTTGGGCAAGCACAAAGAAAGTCTTCTGGGATATATGGCAAATTTTACATGTGGGCAATTTCCTGCTCAACTACTATCCTTCTATGAGTTGCTTTAGTTATCTTTATATCTTTCTACCACTCTTTCTGTTTCCTGAAGTAGGAATTAATGTGTAAGATAGAAGAGTCTGCAATATGCTGAGGATAGCCAGGACTGAGAGTTGGAAAGCTTTCCTCCAGGATGACTGGAGAGAGCAGAGGGAAAGCCCAAGCTGTTGCTTTCTTGCTGAAAATGCAAAGTATCAAATATATGTAGTTAAATAATGCATGGAAGTCAATCATGTTCTTCCATTTACTGATCAGGAAATGTGGAAGAGCAGATATATGTGTGATAGCCCTCAAGGTTGTTATATTTGCATACATCTCTGTTACTACCCGCCTCCATGGTGCCTGTACACAGATGTGCTCCCATGTGCTTTGCTACAGGACCATACCTCTATTTGTCATCCAAATAAGGATCTGATACCACAAAGGCATATAATTCTGGTGTAGGATGGATTACTCACACCAGTGAGTACAGGATCCAGTTCACAGAGTTTGTTTAATTTTCCTCCTGTCTTCCTTGGATCTTACCAATACAATCCGCTCTCTATGAAACTTCCCACCTACCATGTATTAGAAAGAGCTGTTCTCAGTACATGCTGTACCTTTAATTCCTAAACCATTTTTTTTGCTGTGTTACCATGATTTTACTTACCTTGTGAAAATCTGTGGTATTTCATCTTTTTGACAAACTACTTTTTTTGACCGAGATCTTTCTATTGTTAGTATCTTCTCAATACTCTATTTCTCTTACAGGAGCACTGATTTTGGGTTTATTCTTCTGTGGTACTGTCCTGGTTTCAGCTGGGATAATGTTAATTTTCTTCCTAGTAGCTGGTACAGTGCTATGTTTAAATACCAACACATACTTTCAGATTCTCCTATGGGGAAAATTTTGCATCTTTAAACAATATCTATGCTGTTGTAAAGCACTTCTGGTATTTTAACTGATTCATAGTCACAGAATCATAGAATATCAGGTTGGAAGGGACCTTTACCTTAAGGATCATTTGGTCCACCATAGTCAAATATGAGGTAGACTAGATATCTCAGCACCCTGTCCAGCCTCTTAACAGTGCCCAGTGTTGGGGAATCCTCTAATTCCCTGGGAAGATTATCCCAATGGCTGTTTTCTCTCACTGTGAAAAATTTTCTTCTTGTGTCCAATGGAAGTCTCCCCAGATTTCAAAAGCTAATTCTTCTTCTAATTAGATTCTAATTTTAAAAGTACACAGGGCCCTGTTCCCATGCGAAAGGATGTTGTTGGGAAGCTGATGGGGCTGTACCTCCATTACATGCTGTAGCATGCTCAGCAAGGGAGCCTGGGGGAAGGCAGTGGGAGGCAACACCACCTTTCGGTTAACTTTAGACACAACTAGAAGTAAAGAGTAGCAGTCAGAGTTTTCAATCCGCTATAAATCACCCTGCTTTGGGGTGTTTTATAGGCAGAAATCTAGACAATAGAGAACTCAGTGGAGTTCTGCATGAAATCCGCAGCTGTAGCAATGAAATTGTTCATTTTCTGTGTGCCATGTGCTGGAGCTACTTGGCAAGGCAAAACAAAACATAAAGTAATGTCTGCTTTGTAGCCAAACACAACAACAATTACTTTCTGTATAGGAAAGACACAGTCTCTTACCAACAGAGGTTACATCGTAAATGCAGTCGGTAGAATCTTGGGTGAAATTGTGGGTTTCTCTACATGAGAATGTCCAGTATTTATTTTTGGCACATGGGTATCTAGAACATTTTTGCCTCTTACAAAAAAAAGCCCAAACAAACAAACAAACAAAAACAAAACCCCAAACCACAAAAAAACTCCAACAAACCACATTTGAGTAAACTGAATAAAGTTAAAGGAATAAAATGAACACCATAGATTTAAATGGAATAAAAAGAAAGGCTTCAGAGTGTCATGAGCTATACCTGATTTTTTCTAAAGCATTCTGTCCCTCTAGCTAGCATATTCCTTTCTGTCCCACATTTCTAACACTAGGACAAACATGAATACACACTCCCAAATGACTAATCTTTGGGTTTACTATCCAAAGCAGCATAAATGAATGTCTCTATAAAACGCTTTGTATACATTCTTACACACATTTTTCACAAACATTTTTGGAGGAAAAAGTAACATTCTCCTGGCATCCACCTGAAAACTCAGACATCGAGCTGTTGGCTTCAAAATCGTCAGAAAGCAAGTAAGAGTGCTTTTATATGGCATATTCTCTAACCAGCTACTTCAGGGTCCTCCTCAGCTCCAATAAATCCAACCGCCACAACAGTTGCTGATTTGTTGTGTTTTCAAGGAGGTGGTAAGAGTTTTGTTTCTGTGCGAGCTTTAAAGGTGCAGCCTGTTCTGTGGGAAGCATCTTTTGTTTGCTTTGGGTGCTGTTGAGCTCTGTCTGATGTTCAACTAGGCAGTGATCTGAAGGGGCAGCAGGGTTAGGAACAGGGTCCTCACCACTGCAATAAGCAGCATTGCCACACTCTTATAGATTTCTTATTTGCAATTTTTGCTCCCCAGATACATGGGTTTGGTCTTCACTTTTGCAAATAAGGCCCTACTTCTTGGAGAAGTTGATGCTCTCCCTCTAGCAAATGATGAACCGAGAGTATTTTATTGAAAAGACCAGGTCTTTTAAGAGGCAGTGCTGGCCCCTGTGTGAAGGTTCCCTGCACTAGTGCATCATGGAGCACCCAGAACCTGCTGATGGCTGTGCGGCAAGTTGAATTTCACCAAAGCAACTTAATCCTCCTGCCTTCAAGGCCAGCCCTTTTTGGCGAGCTGTTTCAGTTGTCAAGCAGTACAATCCACTTTAGATCCTCTGTGGAAAGAACCTACTTCACTTGCTCTTCAGATGCAGGTTACAGACTTGACTGCAGCATGTTTCACTCCTGCACTGCATTGTGATACACTGGGTCAGACGGTGATAAGAGTTTACCAGCTTCCTACCATTATCCATAATTATTTTCCCTCACTCTTGCCATTAATCTTTTCATAAATGACAAGGTTTCTTTACCAAGGTATTAATTTTAAGCTCCCAAAAAGTCTCTGCTGTGTGACTTGTACATGTGGCATCACGCCTGACTATCTGCTGCCATTCTGCTGGAGAAAAAATGCTGCTTTATAATCTGACAGTCCATAAATGAAGCAGTTATGTGTCAAATAGTATCTTTTGACAAACTCACTGCATGAAAAGCTTCTTCCTTTTGCGTGACATTTCACCACCTCTTTTCTTCAATATTTCTGACATTTTTCCTGTTATTATGATGAAGTCCTAAGGCAAAAAGAAACTAATAGTTAGATCCTCTCATGAAAAGAATGGAAAGAGAATGCAATGAAAATTAGAGGGAAAAATAGGTAATATTGTAGTAGTCAGCTGGAAGATGTAGGACTGAGGATTAGTGCATATGCAGATTTGGTAATAAATATAATGAGCACTGACACTTTAAGAACAACTATGTAAAGGGATTGTCTGGAAAAACAGCATCATGCAAACACAATATTGACTATTCGTTCTAAAGTGGGACCTGTTCCTGTGTTTCTCAGGAACAGGTTAGTTTCTGGTGTTTTCCATCACAAAGCCAGCTCCAGGCTATAGTTCTTCACTTAAAATGGAAACACTTAGACAGCCTCAGTATAACATGTATATAAGCACATTTAGCATGTATAGTAAGGCTGGTGGAAACTCCAGTTTTGTTGTCATCATTCTCATTCTTGCACTCATAGCAGGTTTTGTGATGCTTATGTTTTACTTCCAGCTCACTTTGCATTTGCACTAGGCCCATTGCAGAACCTGTCTCCTGCCTGCTCTGACCAAGCTTTGCAAGCCATTACCTTTGCAGGGTTTAAAGCACTCTCCTCCAAGACAGGAGAATATCTTTTTAGTATCCTTTATTGTATTTGAATACTATGCTTTGTGAATGTGACTTAAAAAATCAGCAAGAATTTCTGGAAACTGGGGCAAAAACCTGTGTCAGTCCTGTCAAAGTAATACTGAAAATAAAAAAGAAAGGAGTCCTGATGCAGAGGCAAGTGAACTATTGATTGAAGTTTCTTACGCCACAAGACATCTAGAAAAATGCACTACAGTCACTGTAGAGCAGCAACCATTTAATACATATGTGCTTGAATCTGGATTCTCCAAAGGTATCCCAAAATGCCTAGGATCTGTCCCACAAGAAGATGCCAATGAGCAGTAGTTCTTTATAGAATATGCAGTTCTAGAAAAAGCTGCAAAAAATTGTTTTGCTACATATGCCTGCTGAATATCTACTGCTAGTCTCCATGTGATGGAGGAGAGTGCTTCTCTTTCATTTCAAACAACTCAAAGGAGGGTAATGATGCAAGAGAAAATCAGGAAGATAGAATCATAGAATCATAGAAGAGTTAGGGTTGGAAAGGACCTTAAGATCATCTAGTTCCAGCCCCCCTGCCATGGGCAGGGAACAAGACAAAGGATTGTGCCTTTATCAGACATCTCCCCTCCTTATTTTGTACATTTCTCCCCTAATGTCCACATAGTCATTAGGTACAAGCAAAAAAAGGCCTCGAGCATTGGCATTTTGCAGTTCTGCATTGGAAATTATCAAGTTTGTGTAAAGAGGTTTTCATGTATGAAGCATGTGCCTCATCCTCCTCAAGCTGAGTGAAGTTTTCAAGGTTGAAACAATCTGACCATTTTTTTAGTTAAACTAATATTTAAAATTATTAATTCTGTGGAGTTTTCTGTGGTATGCAGCTTGGGGGAAAGAGAAGGATGCTTATGTGCTTAAGCATCTTCCTAAGCATTCATTTAGCTAAATCCTGAGCATTGTATTTGACTTTCTACAAAATAATTGTGATGCAATTAGTTTTCTAGATTAGTACAAAGCCTCCAGTGTTAGATAGTTTGCAAACACAGAGAACACTGTCATTCCCAGAGGGCTGCAGTTTAAAAAGGATTTGCATCTCTAATTTCACTCCCAAATGTTTTAAAAACGTTTTTACATAGGTAAAAACTTAGACAAGAAATGCTTCCTCAGCTTTGCATAAATATACTGATTTTATAGATGGCCATGGTTGGTCAGAGGATACTTCAACCACCCTAAGTATCCTTTGATCATGATAATTATTTTGACATGAACTTACCACTTTTCAATATTCACAGAATTCATCATGAGATGGAATTTAATATGTTTGATCTCTTTAATATTTAGGATTCAGCTGTCTGATACTTTGCCTTCCATGAATGCTTTTTCTTTTGCATCTGGTGAAAGCATAACAAGCTGAAAAACAGAAGAACAGGATACAGAACTGTAAAGCCATTTTAGCATGTCGTTTGAGACATCCTGCATTCTCTCCAGTCATCTTCTCTGTTATTATTATTTTAAACATCCAATCAGGGAAATATCCCCAAAATCTTTTTTTTCTGACAGAAAAAAAAAAAATATTTTAATACTGTAGATAGATTCTTTCTCATTTTCTCCTACTGGAACTGAAATACTCTCTAGGCTTCTTTCAGTTTGCAATGTAGTACTGTATGACCTGGGTAAGGGTGGGGATTTGTTGGTATATTTAGGTATACGCCTTAAACTTTCTAACAGGAATGTAAGAATTTATTAGGTTATGTAATTAGACAATCTTTCTGTAACAAAATGTTGAAAATTTATATTAGCAAAAAACTGACAATTTTTCATAATTTTTATATAAAAATGGACATACAGGTATGTGGACATAAACACATAAATGTATGTACATATATACACCTATTTAACTTCTCTATTTTTCCCTTGAAGCTGAGAGACATCTGGTGTGAAACCTGGTGAGTGAAGTCAGCTAACTCTTAAAAGCGTTCAGGTTGCTGTGTAAGATTTTCATGCTTATCACGTTAGTTCCTTCCAATTTTGCTCAAACTAGGACAAAATCTGTATAGCACATTGAGTTCCTTACCTCAGACACGGGTCACTGCGGTCCAGACTCCTGAGTGACTCTCCAAGGGAGTGATTGCTTCAAAGGTTTCATATAACATGTCCTGGGCAAGTGCTACAGAATTGTTAGCAATGAGATTTCACACACTGCTATTTCCTCTGGTTTTTTTGTTAACATCTATTTTCTAAGCATATCACTTTCCAGAAAACACAGTAGAACTAATTTCAGTAATCACTTTGGTTGCATTGATTACAAATTATTTATATTTTCCTAAAATTTTTATTAATAACTAAGTAAAAACAAGAAGGTACTTTCTGTATAATACTGTATTTTTATTGACTCTAATTACTTACTGATTTTTCTGCTTGACCAGCTATATCCATAGCCATTGAAGTCCCCTCACACTCTTGGCTGTCACATCTCATGATTTCTTTTACGAGTTCATCAGCTTTTATTTAAATTCTTATTTTTCTGGACTAGTTGATTTTTGCTGCATAGAGTCATAGAAGATATTGCTGTAAAGAAAGTTAAAAATGTATTCCCAACCCAGCTGGGGTCCATCATATCCAACATTTTCAGAATGCTTAAGAAGTAACAATTACTTTTTTCTAGTGCTTGCATTTCATAAAGTCACAGAATGTTTTTTGTCAGTAGGGACTTTAAGGACTCTCTAGTTCCAACCCCCTGCCATGGGCAGGGACACCTTCCACTAGACCAGATTGCTCCAAGCCCTGTCCAGCCTGATCTTGAACACTGCCAGGGGTGGGGTATCTACTAGTTCTCTGGGGCAATTCCTTGCGACGTGATGGAAAAGCCATGGGAGGCTCTGTAAAACTCCAGCCACAATCTTGAGAGATGAACACACCTCTTCTGTACCATCTATATGCATGCTGCTGGAAACTTCTTGCAGCATTTTTTTCCAGGTACCAAAGCATCTATATTTTATTTCAGTGAGCTGTAGCAATACATCTCTGCTTTTTCTTGGTAACATCACCTCTTTTCTGTTTTTATGTTTGTTTCTTCCTAACGTTGAGCTTTGGTTAAGTCCTATGTCCTTTACCTGATGCTGCTGGCTTCCCATCCCTCCCAGCCTCCGGCTTGGGCTGAGGAGGACCATGGCCATTCTGCTGTCATTTTGGATGGAGCATCTGTGCTGGCCGGCATACCTGTGCCCACCTTCCTCATACCAAGAAGCTGTCACCCTTCCACACACAGCATATGCTCCCTTCCTATGTCCATCTTTTGGGCAGTCATACCGCCCCGGCAGCTCAGGCTGCCAGAAGAGGATTTTGATCAGCACAAACTTCAAATATTTTCACCTCATAAAATGTGGTTTTCTTGAAATCCAGCCATTAAAATGTTGTAAATTCCATGGGGACTTTGTTATACTGAGAGAAAATTACAGCAGCCTTGCAATGGTAAAACAACTGCTGCTGATAATTTGGGAGCATTGTCTTTCAATTTGTTCTTTTGCTTTAATATATGCTTTGCAATTTTATTATTTTATTTAATGTCATCAATTTTAATACAAAACTTAAAACTGAAATAAACCACAAACTTTTTCTTTTTTTTTTTTTTTTTCAAAATTTTAACTCACGAATATTTTTTGCACATCCATGTGTATGAACATCTTCTTTCAAGGGCTCTTTTTTTTTTTAAATACTTCAGAGATTTGGGGCTGTTGAAGAAGTTTATTCTGAGCATATAAATTGTGCGGCAGATACAGGAAAACTGTATCCTAAACTGTCCATTAAACATCCAAATTTGGAAAAAGGAAACAGAAAAAAAATTAAGTAGTACTACAAAGTGATAGTGAAGGCCTTTAATGGTGTCTTGTAAGAAAATTGGAAATCTCTCATTCCATTAGCAGGTCAAAAGAAGCTGGTCCATGAAAGCATGCTTAGTGCTTCCAGAGGGAGAAAAGGCAGGCAGCTGTGGCATAAAAAGTAAGGCTTCTATTAATAAAGATGGTTGATCATTGGAGAGGGAGAAGACTCAGGAAGCAAGTGAGGAAGGTGAAAAATCTCTGCATCACAATGTATTGGAGAGCTGTTGTAGACTCAGAGCTGTTGGTGGAGAGGATGCGTCCAGCAAGGCCCAGTGCACCGGCTTGTCCTGCCAATGGACAGATCACCCCCAGGTCCAGTGTCTCAGGGAGGTGTTGAGTAAAACCCAGAAAAATATTTGAGTCTTGTTTCTCGTATTCCTTCAGGAACAGCAAAAAGCAGGCTGGGAGGCTAGAATGAGACCGTGAAGTTAAACTGACCACCATTTAAGGTACATAATTATCCAGTTTGTGCAGGTGCTGAGAGATAAGGCATTCATATGAAGACTGTCTCCTTAGGTCAGCATAATTTGCCATGATCCCTGGCAGGACAGGGCTCTGCATAGCAGCACGCTGCAGTGTTCTTTATTAACTCATACACTGACTGTAATAGTTATGAAACATTATGGCACTGAAGAAGGTGTGCAGTGGCAAGTGATGGGATATTTTAAAGGCTGGATCGTACAGAGCTGATACTGAAAGAGCCAGGCAACAGTAATTTGCCAGACAGCAGAAGTTAATCCCCGCTTCCAAGCGCTTTCACCTTACAGTGCTGCATAAGTTTAATGTTGCTTTCCTGCAGGGTGGATTTTCAAGTGATATACATAAAATTAAACAAAATCTGAGATCTGTGATTTCATGTAGTATACATCCAGAATAATTTATTGCTAGAGACTGAAAAATATAAGAAGTTTTTGTGGTCAACATTGGATTGATTTAAATATTTTGAATAAGTTTATTGGAGTTTAAGTTACTTTTAAAGCACACTTAACTGATCTAATAGGATTGGAAAAATTTGAAGAACTTGATGCAAGAATAATTTATAAGGCTGCTTTATGCTGTGATGCACGGTAAATCATTGTGAATGGATGGAAATGATTTATGCAATTCCTGTATTTGAAGACTGTAATAATACAAGCTACTTTTGAAGGTCAGGAGGTGATTTTAGTTCAGTTTGTATGAGTGTGTTCATGATTTAAAGTTCTTTAATGGCAAAACAACAAATTTGGTTTTTCCACGAGGAGAGTATTTTAAATCACTTTAAATGCCAATAGAGATTTATTCCAGTTTATGGGATCCTGTAATTAGTACTGTAGGATTCAGAAATCATTCCTGGAGAACATCACAGATTCCTAGGGACAGGTCAAATAAGTGATATTTCCAGTTTTTTCATCCCGTTGGCATCACAAACACCAGGACTGCTGCACTGCCGGCACCAGAGGTGCCCACACAACCTTTAGTAGGGTCCCCAGCTCTGGACAGCCTGAGGTGTCCGTAATTCCCTTCTCATGTCATGTTAGATCTCCAGTTCATGGTGTTTGCATCACCCCAGGCCCTGCTGCTGGCTGGAGTGGGGATGCAGGTCACACATGTAGCTATCGAGGAGAGGACTCAGCTGCCACAGTGCTACCAACAGAAGGCAGCAATTAAAGAGGACAAACCCCTTGGGTTTCTATTCTTTCCCTTTCTTCAGCACAGCTGTTCTGCGTCCCCCTGCAGTTGCTCTTCTTGCAGTGGAACCAGTTGTGGTTGCCTGTGCTTCCCAGGGTCACTGCTTGCCCAGCGTAGACGGAGGACCTGCCTTCCCAGGAGTGGGACTGACAGCTGCAGGTGCTCCTTTTCACCCAGGACTCGTCCATTATTTCACAAGATCTGTCTGTGAATAAATGGAGAATGTGCTTATAAGCTAATCTGTGCTGACAGTGAATGAGGGCACCTGAGTTTACCCACAAGTGTACGTGCAAGGAGACTCCTGGAAAATGGCAATTGCAGAAGTGGATTTCACATCTCTTCTCCTTCTACTTGTTGATCTGTTGTCATTTAAAAAAAAAAAAAGGAAAAATAGTTATATTTCTGTTCAAGTAAGCACTATGTTCCTGTTATACAGGGGAGAAAACTGTGTCTCAGTGTATGTCTCTCAAAATAGTAATAGTTTTTTATTATAGCCGTAAGATGATCAAGAACAGCCCACTGTTACAGGTTCCCTCCCTAAAGGCTGTGCTTTACACCACTTTGACCATCCCTTGATCATGATGCTTCAGTACTGTCAAAAAATAACCACCTCTCCAGAGATTTAGGGGACTTCAGCAGGGAAAGGCACAAGAACCAATTCAAAATTCATGTTCAAAATTAGAAACACATTTCTGCCAGCAAGGTTGACAGCAGAACAAACTGCTATGGAAATGGCAGAGAATCTGCCCATTGGCATCACTAAATCAGGACAGATTTTTCTTTCAGATGATATGCTTGATCTAAACACAACCTGTCAAATATGAAGCAGGGCAAGTGCTGAAATCAAATACCCTGTCACATAGTGAAGGTTGTATCAGCCAAGATAACAGTTCCTTCCTACAGGACATCAAGGCAGAAGACAGTTACTGAGGCTGTTCTTGCATGACAAAGCCCCCAGTGTTATGAGTCACACCGCTCCATCTCAGGACTTGCAGTAGAAAGGCTGACTTGTTTGAGCAGGGTGGTTGGATTTTCTGTTTCCCTTTCCCCATAAACATAAGTTTGGAGGAGTGTGCAAAAGGAAAAGCTTCACGCAAAAGCAGACCAGAAAGACGTAGAAATGATACTGTAAAAATCAGGAGGCGGTGTCAGTACAAACCCAGCACGATCACTTTAGGAGTCTTGCTGGCGAGCTCCTGGGAAGCTCAATTTCCACCCAAAGTGCCGTGGGTACATGGGTGAGAGCCAGGAAGAGCCCGCGCTCTTGCTGCCCACCCCTGCTTGGAGCAGCCATGCAGACTGCTGAACAAACACTGGAGCACCAGGGAAAACAGCAGCCTTACAGAAGCTGATAGGGAGCTGGAACTGCCAAACTATTAAAGGACAATGTAAGATCCTTTCCTAGCTGGAACTCCTCCTTTCATCCCCTTCCAAAACAAACTCAAGCCAGCAGACCTCTGATTTACTCTTTTAAAGACATTTTCTTGGAATGCAGTGTTAAAAATCAAAAGCAATGGATGCAGCACGAGTATCAGTTGCATGGGGACTGAAAAGACTCCTGGGTCTCAGATCCTGCCTGACCCTGCAGCCAGATTTCTGTAGCCCACAGCTGCCTTCTGGCCCACTGCTCCACACAGCAGCTCTGCAAACACTGACCAACTTCATCTTTCTACATTGCAAGCTTTTTTCCTGAACCAAATTTCCCACTTCCGTTATCTGCTTCTTCTACATTATGCTTTTAGGATTTGAATTTACAGGTTCGTGCCTTACTTAATTGCACATGTAGCTTCCCAAGTGCCTTAAGAGAGGGACATCTTCCAGATATAATAATTATAATAAAGATAAATATTCATTGCATCAGCAGCATATACAACAAATAGAACCTTTTCACTTAAAGGCTAAATGACAGACTTAGTGATGAATGATGTAGACTAATTACAGCTTTCATAAATCATTAGCATCAAAGTGCAGAAAGGCTTTAAAGCAAGATAAATTGTCCAGAGTAGCCCTGCAGTTCCAGGTGCCTTCCAGCCTGCAAAGCAGCAGCAGATGCAAAGGGAAATAGTGTGTTTGTGCTCCTCCTGTTCTATCTTTTTGGCCTGTATTTTTGGAGGTGCGAGTGCTGGTGTCAATGCAGCAGTGGTGCTGAGGTCTGGAGGGAGACAGGGCTGCAGTTCCCAGCACGCAGCCTTGCTCTGGCTGCAGGACTGGTGCAGCCTGCTGAAAGGTGGGCTTCTGCTCCTGTCCGTCCCTTATGGTGGCTTCTTTCATGCATACAGTGCGCAGGTATCTGTGCTGAATTATTGATGGGACTGCTTTATCTTGTGGACATCTCAACAGGGTGCAAGACCAAGCCAATAAAATCATTGCACAGCGGCACCACAGCCTGTCTTGCTACTCATCTTCTATATGGTGAGCTACAGATGCTGTTGATTCAGCTCAATACTGAGGAAGAACAACAGAAACATACCATTAACTTTATTCCACTTTCTGGCCATGCAGGAAAGATCAGGCCACATTGCTTTTTTTTTAATTTGGGTATGCAAGCTAGTGTGAGGATAGAAAACTAACCACAACGCCTAACAGAGAAACAAATGACACACAGGAATTTCTGGGACTGTGATGTATTTGAGAAAATATCCTGTTAGACACAGCATCAGGATTCACTGCTTCAGCTATACGGTGAGATCCTATAAATGCAGAAAATAAAATAAGCGAGTAAACTGCCCACACTCTCTCTACTATTTGTGTGCATATTACTTTAAACTACCTAAACGAGATAGGGTGCACAAGATAAGATGCAAAATGCTGCTTCCAGAATTTACTAACATTAATAAGGGAGAGTTTAACAGTCACTATGAACAAGACAGGTAAAAACCTTACAAAATTCCTACACTCAATGACTTCCTGAAGCAATCAGTCATGGAATTCTTTATATATATATTTATAATTCATACTGCCTGAAAAAGAAGTATTTCTTTCACCATATTTTGATGGAAACAGCAATGAAAATTACTAAACCCATGAGGTTGCGATATGTCCATTCATGTGTATTGGTTCTTTCTATCTGGAAGAGTAGGACTGTGTAATTCAGATGCTTTGTCATCTATCTATCTATCTACCTATCCATCAATTTATTGATCTATCTGCCTATTTTATGTGCAAAAGGCCTACAAAGAGGCATATCACATGGCAGATCCAAAGGAGAAATTTGGAACAGTAAATTCCCTCTCCCTGTAAGCAGAACCCTCCCAGTTTCCCTGGGAATACAGGGCCAAAGCAGAAGTACAGGTCTGTCTTCACAAGAGCAGCTCGGGCATGTGCTAAGTAGCACCATGAAAATTGGTGGAAATTTCAGAAGGGGCTGATAGAAATCTGCTATCAATTATAGAGGATCTGCTGATTTATATCAGCTGTGGCTGGTGCAGTCTGACTCCAAGAACAGTTTTAAAATCCATTCTGAAGGTGCTTCTCCTACTCATTCACATCTTGTGAGTGGCAGCTCATGGTGCTGAAGCTGAAGAAGTTGTGTCCACGAAAGCTAGCCTTTTCCTAGGAAAGGAATCCCCCATGCTGTTGGCAATGCTACTGCCATGGGTGCTGCTGGATGTGGGCTCATCCCACAGAACCTACAGGTAACATTGCTGTGAAGGTCTGCAGGAGACACAGAAAATAATCCACATGTAGCCAGCTGAAGTAACCTTCCTGTTGGTCCTACCTGGGGAGATGCTCCTGCTTCTGCTCCATGCAGCAGCCTCAGGATGAATGGCAGGAGCAAAATGCTTAATTCTGTAACACTTCCACAGCACCAAACATGCCATTCCCAGGTATTTGTCCACCTAGACTGAAATGGGGTCAGCACAGCAGCAGCCTTCTTTCTGCCTGAGGCAGGAATCCCTCCCACAGCCCATCATGCTGCAGGGAAAGGGGCGCCTGGCTTGGGGTGGAGGGGCACAGGGCTCACTGTCACTGAGTAGATAGAAATCTCCTGCATACTGAGAAGGTGAATTTGGATGTCAATTGAGAGATTTACCTGGCTGAGATAAATCCTACCAATCTAGAGTTGTATTTGGGAGAGAAAAGTTTTAATGAATCCTATCAAACCTGTGACAAGTGATGTCAAATGTGAAGTGCATGAGGGCTATCTTTTTTGGCCTGTTTTATGCAGTATTCTTAGAAAAGCACATTGATGCAGTATTCAAGAATGAATTGCAATTATTGATGTCCGTGGAGCACACACAAAGGCAATGTCAGAAAAAAGGCAAGGAAGCGCTGAAAAGACAAAGAAAATATGTATCACGTGGTGGCTGTAAGTGTCTCCTCAGTGGCAGCAGTGGCAAAAGTTCCATTTCATCTAGGAGGAGTTATAAATTGTTCAATAAAAGCTGCTTATTGCCGTGAAGCCCTTATATTGCCTGTCCCCTGCCTACAGATAGTAACTCCTCCTCTGCCCACTCTGGCAACATTATTCTTGAGGGTGAGGACTCAAGATAAAATCATGACAGCCAGTATTTGGATGGTACAGCCTTTACTAATTGTAGTGACTCTGTTCATAAGTCACACTACCATTTGCACTTTAAAAAATGCAGATTAAAAAAAAATTAAATACAGAATAAGAAAGAAAAGTAGTGCAGAGTCATTGCTAACTGCATTCCAATTTTAGCCTTATTTATAGGAGATGCTGTTATAAAATTAAACCTTTAAATAATTCACACTGTAAGGCGAGTCTTATGGAAACATTAATTACTTATAGCTATATCTTATTTTTATTATGTTGCCTTGTTACTCTTATTTGTTAGGCTATATCTGTAAATCCTTGATAGTAGTGATGCACAAATACAAATTTCTGTAGCACATGTGAAAATGCTTCTTCAGAAGGCCTGTAGCATATTGCAGGCAAACATGAGGAAAAGGTGGCAAATCTGTCCAGATGCATTTGAGAATGTACAGATTTGTTCTATGTACCCGAGTTTTTAACAGAATCACAGAATTGTTTGTGTTGGAAAAGATCTTTAAGGTCATTGAGTCCAACAGTTAACCCAGCACTTCCAAGTCCACCTCTAAACCGTGTTCCTATGCACCACATCTACACATCTTTCAAACAAACACCTCCAGGAGTGGTGACTCAGCGATTTCCCTGTGTAGCCTGATCCAGCACTCGACAACCCTTTTGGTGAAGACATTTTTAATTTCATGCCCAATCTATATCCAATATCCAGTTTCTCTCTTCCCATGCCCAATCCATTCTGGTGTGGGCCTCAAGAAGAGCAGGCATGTGAGGAAGAGCAAAGAGGGCTCTTACTCCCACACTCTGACCAGAGCATTGACTCCATTTCCTGCCTGCTGAGGGCACAAGACATTTGGTAATAAAATTGCCAAAGGCACAGAAGAAAAGCAATAAAACATTATGGGGGTGATGTCATGGAGCACAGCACAGGCAGCACTTGAGGAAAGTTGGATAGTTTTTACAGTAAAATGTTACCTGGGCAGAGGATTTCCCACTCCCCATCCAAGCTAGAAATTCTGAAGGAGAAGATGTGCAGGAAAGGAGTACTGCCAAACAAGCCAGTGGGAAAGCAGCAGAAATGAAGAGCGCTGGGAGTCCTGTACAAGAAGCAGTTCTTGGTGGTATGAGATGCAGCACTTGCTTTTCTATTAAAAAGAGAGAAAGCTTCAATAATCAAAAGGTTTCTTAAATCCTTTAACCTTTAAAAGTTTCTTCTGGGTGATGGTGTCACTGAATTACAGGTCTCCGCTTCTCTAAAGGGAGAAAAAAAAAAAAAAAACAAAACAAAACCATCTTTCCTCTTTTTCTTTTGCCACATAGAACATCTCAGATTGTGAAAGCTTTGAGCCTACGGACCTAGCTAACAGAGACATTTAGTATCAGATTAATGTGTTGCGGAATAACTATTGTGAGATGACTGATTGAAATTCTCTGTAACATATGTAGAGATGTAGAGAGCTAAAGCAGCCTTAAAAACATGGGGAAAAACAACACAAATAAAGCAGCTGAATGAAATTTGCTTGTGACAGCTGTTCAGTGCTACACTAACCACTCGCTGCTGTTGATACATGCTTAGGCACATGATTATGTTTCTTCAACCCTACTTCAAAATTGCAGCAAAAATAACATAAAAGGATACTCGTTAGCCACAAAACTCCTTGTTTGCATGCAGATATGGGTGGGCATTTGCATATAAATAATCCACTTCTTAGAGATTTCTGGGGAAGCAGGCCTAGTTTTGCGGGTATTTGTAACTGCTGCAGAGGAAAAGAGATGGTCAGGCTCAAACACGACAGCTGTCTGGGCTGGAACAGATGCTCAGGAACTCCGTTTTGCAGTTTGACCAACTCTAGCAATTAAACAGAGCATTTGGACCTTGGGAAGACCGAGAAAAACTTCAAATATTCCCACACTGCATCTCAGTATTTTATCCCCTCCTCCTTTCAAATCTGTATCAGGCAGAAAATATACTTGCAGCTTAAGCTGAAGCCCTTGCATATGATTGATAAAGGACTTCTTATCTGAGAATTTCATTTTCAAAAGAAATAAAAGATGGTCTGCTCCTTATTTATGTAGCATCTAAAATATCTGACATAAGATATTTTTTCTAAAGACTCAAAGAATGTTGATTTCCTATCATATTGATGCAATAATGACATATATGATGCCGTTATTAATCACTCCTCTAGGCACCATCCACTTCCCCAGTTATGTAGGTTAGGCAGCAGAAAGCTGTGCCTAATTTAGCAAGGATAAATCTATTTATCTCTAGTACAGTCATTTTACTGTTCAGCATCAATTTTTTGTAGTAAATTTCGTTTACTTTTAACTCTTGACCAACACAGAATTGATACATATGACCACCTCTTAACACCATTAATGTGATGACGTAACAAACAGAGAAGCCCATTAATTCAAATATGCATAATCAAAAAGTCATGAAAACTAAATTAGATATACAGTTAGAGCAAGAGATGCCATCTGTTCAAACTTTCTAAGGGCTAAAGTAACTGAGATGAAGCCAATTTCAGGAGTCAGTAATAAAATTATGCTGCAGAATTACAGGCTCTGTGTCTCAGAACTTATTTCCTTTCTCTTAGATGATTATCCTAAATCATATGAATACCTTCACCCATATATTACGTTTTCTGCCTTTTTTTGACTATTAAATCCAGCAACCTTTGTCAGTGAAATGTAGAACAGAAGTCTTATTGCTGTTGAAATGGTGTAGGAAAACGTGCCATTAATTTCCCGACAGCAGTAATTTCAAATATTTTATATGCTTTCTTCAAATGGTCACCACTTGTTCAATACAAGCAAAATAGACATTAAATTATATTGCTGACCCTTGAGTATAATGTGCTGAATCCTACTGCGTTTATAGATGTGATGCTATTTTGCACAAATGTTATGAATCTGATATGCACCCCAGCTGCCCTATCAAACAAAACACTTGGGAAAGTCCTAAATGAAAAATAAAATTGTTAAACAATTCATTGTTTCAGACTTGCAAAATGTCACTTACTTGGATAAAAAACCCCGAATGTTCCTGCTGAGGAAGAGAGCAGCTCTGGTTTCTCTGAGATGCCCAGCTGCCACCATGCTGAGGCATGATCCCAAATCCACATTTTCCCTTCCATGACAAGGCCTGTGCCCCAGACCTCTGGCACACCGCTAAGCAGGCAGCTCCTGTTGGTTCAAAAGCACATGGGACAGTAAATTTTTAGAGCAAATGCTGCACATGGAAAAGCAGCTCTTTCAGCGACAGAAGCAGAGCCTGCTTTTTGCAGTAATGAACTGGAGGAGGCACTGAACATCCCTACCTTGGCAGATGTTCAAGCACTCCCTTGCATGTTTGAAGGAGTATTACCTTTCTGAACTGATTTTGGCACCAGCTGAGCAGAATCATTTGTGTGATGCTGGGACAA
The DNA here is from genome assembly GCA_025447955.1 of Psilopsiagon aurifrons. Lineage (NCBI taxonomy): Eukaryota > Metazoa > Chordata > Aves > Psittaciformes > Psittacidae > Psilopsiagon > Psilopsiagon aurifrons. The sequence continues at coordinate 17,867 of JAOEHY010050762.1, forward strand.
CAGTGGGGTAAATGCAACCAGAGAGCTTGGGATGTGGAGCCTCTAGTGTGTTGTCATATGCACAGTCTAATGGTGTGCTGCTATTTCTTATCTCCTCCCTTGCTAAATCAAAGCACCAGTTAAGTGATAAGGATATCTTCTTAAAAAAATTTACTTCTTGGAAATTAAACCATGTATTAGGAGCCTAATCCTCCTCTATTTAATAGCGCAAGAAAGAGCTGGTTCCCTAGTATGTGTCCCCAGTCCAGATTTGGCTTGTACCTGTTAGCACAGGTCCAGAAACCCCATGCACAGCTGGGATTTGGATTGGAACAGAGGAAAAACCCAGCAGACAGTGTGGATGCAGCCATTTTGTGTTGGTGAGTGAGAAGTTCATGCCAGAGAATGGTCTCAGGACATTTGTTCTGGGAATGTAAAAACATGGAGAGTCCAGAGTTTGTGATTGCATGTTCCTTGCAAACAGTGTTATTCCTCAGACTGGTATGAATTGTGCCTTTCTGGGTAGGAAACTATTTAGTCTTAGGAGCAAGCAGCATCCTTCAATGTGCCAATCTCTAAACACTAGAGAAAGCCTGTATATATGGAATGAATAGGCCAGAGAGCCCTGGGGTCCAGTAAAACAATACACAGGCTTAAAAGCATTTATTGCATTGAGTCAAAGTGCCTATTCTGTTTTGATTGTGTTTAGTGATGATGCTCTCATTAGGGTAATTTGAATAAAATTCTGCCTTTCTGGAAAAATGGCAGTGAAGTAATAAAACATGCCATAAACCAAAACCAGACTTTAATAAAGAGCCTGAGCTCAGTCTCTGGGCAGGTCAAACTTCCCAGAGCCCAGCATGTACACACAGGTTTTCAGCCTCGGCCTCTAAACAGTTTCTAATCCAGCTTCATATCGTGTTGATAGAGACAGAATTTCTCCATATGCCCATGGCTATGTCCCAGGACTGGGTATGAATGTGGACCTGCAGCTTGCTGCATTTATATGTGCCCACAGCAGCACTCAGGAAAATAAATTGTCTTTCTAAAAGATGTTATGTCAAATGGTCCTGCTGCTGGCCAAAAAGACTGCAGAGACACTGGGAAGAGGGGAAGTGCAAGGATAGATGGGATGAAGGCAAAGGGACAGCAAGTGAAGGATCATCCTTTAGGCATTTTCTGCCCCTGCAGAACCTGGGAGGTGCCCCAAGCTGGAGGTGCCTGCTTCAAAGGTTGGGTTTTCCTCTGCTGAAGATCCCCATTGAAGGTTACGGCTCTGGTGGAAGTATTCACTGGGAAAAGAGGTAGGGCTTGTGGCTGGTGCTGTGACAGCCAGTGACAGTGCAGCACTGGAACAGAGTCAGGCAAGGCGTGGGATGGGGACTGCCACCAGCTTCACTGTGGCATGAAATAACTTGTCAGGGGGAAAAGCCTTCCATAAAGCATCAGGATAATGGTGATAGGTAGGATAATCCTACCTATTCTCTTGGTAGGAGAATCATCCCCAAACTGCCAAATATACACCCATAAGAGAGGATATCAGGAGCTGTTACCCAGTGACAGGTAGCACTGAAATACCATGTTAATAGGCAGCTTGGCACTACAAGGCAGCCTGTGACATTTTGAAAGGAACAGAAAGTAGCCACCTGGGCAACATTATCTTTGAAGATAAGCAGAGCCAAGTGTATATGCACTGTAAGCTTAAACTTCAGCTGGTTTGGGAAAATCTGCAAGACTGATGCAAATGTGACTGGAAAAAGAGAACGACAAAACTGCAAGCGAAACACGTCAGAGCAGCTTAGAGCTAGGGAGGGCTGCACCTCACAGCAGCCAGCCCAAATTCACCTGGGGAGACAGCTTTTCTGTCTTTTTCACAGCTTTTTCAGTCACTGTACATATAGTAAATTGTAGTGATCTAGAGTGTTATGAAAGTGTTAACAATCCCCAAGCACTTTGAGTGCAGTTGTCTCCCTCTCAGTGTACCGACATCTAGGTATCCATCAAACTAGTAAGGGAGGCCAGGAGAAGTAGGAACTTCTTAAACAAAACCTCAGAGCAGGGCAGCTTGGCTTAAATCAGCTCATATAAAGCCATATGAACAGCAGTAACTTTAATGTTTGGGGTATTACAGGATCTTTATCCTCAAGCTCTGAAGTCCTGGCACCTCAGCCCTGGAGACTGACACGTCACAGGTCATATCCTGAGACTGAGATAGACCAAGCTATTGGTTAAGCCTAGCCTACACTTGTGTTGTTCTTCATGTACCTCTGAGACCTTGACTTTATTTTTTTGCTTAGGAAGGGAAGATTTAAGTTTTACATTATCACCTGAAAGAACTTATTATCCTTACACAAATTAAATTAATTGTAAGCAGAAAAAGTAAGCTGGGAAGCACAAGTACACTATAAAGAAAAGAACTGAAAAGAAGATTTAAGGAGAAAAGTTAAATTTTTTGTTTTGTGTACTGGTTTGTCTAATTAATCCCTGTAGCTCATTTGAAAGGCATATCAGAAAAAAAACAGGCATAGAATCACAGAATCATAGAATAGTTAGGGTTGGAAAGGATCTTAAGATCATCTAGTTCAAACCCCCCTGCCATGGTCAGGGACACCTCACACTAAACCATGCCACCCAAGGTTATGTCCAACCCGGCCTTGAACACCACAAGTAATGCAGCATTCACAACTTCCCTGGGCAACCATTCCAGTGCCTCACCACCCTTACAGTAAAGAATTTCTTCCTCATATCCAA
>JAOEHY010050763.1:0-63056 GCA_025447955.1 Psilopsiagon aurifrons
GAGGTGTCCCTGCCCATGGCAGGGGTGTTGGAACTAGATGATCTTAAGGTCCTTTCCAACCCTAACTATTCTATGATACTATGATTTTATTCCATGTCCATGGGAATAAAGAATAGATATCATTGGAAGGAAGAAATACAGTTAGATAAAATATATAAGATATGTAAGGTAGATACATAAGATATTAAGCACTGAGAACAGATCAAGTGGCTTTGATTATATTCTAGGTTGAAAAATAAACTAAAGAACTCTAGCAGACTGATAGCCATACCATGCAATGCTAAGTCGGTACTAAGCCTATAAATCACGCTCCACCTGATTCGCCGCTGTTCTGTCCCCATATTTGCTCTTGACCACTATGAGCAAACTGCTCTGATCTTACCTTCCTTGCTGCAGCTTGTGCACTATCAATGCTTATTAGAGTAATTGATCTAGATAATGCTGTCTTGAGCTGATAGATTTTACTTGCCACCAAGTCAAGGCAAACCATTTTTATAAGCAAATAAATATGAACAGAAATTATGGTAAATGACATGGGATAGATAAAAAGTGATGCAATGCATCATAACCAAGAAATACAATTAATTTCAAATCACTTAAAGCCTTTGAAAAAAATAGTGTCTGATTGAGACGTGCTGCTGTCTGCTTTATCCACCTGTTGTTGAGACAAACACAGGAATTGCTGGAGGAAATTTTACAGTCTGTTTTTGCAGGAAATCAGATTTCCTGGTTAACACAATCCCTTCCAGCCACTGGGTCTCTCAAAATCAGTATCATTTGTACATTTTGTAACCATAAACTTTCTAACCATAACTTTGTCTTTTTATAAAGAAAAAGGTTGTCTGCCAAACTAAAACTCAATTAAGTCCACAGAGGTCTCTCATCACATTTCTATTGTATACATTGCATAAATAACAGCATGATTCCATGGATAGGACCTTAAAAGCAAGTAGATCTGCATTCAATTCATGCCATCTACTACATGCCATTAGGGAATTGCAATTCCTAGCTCTAACCTTTGCTATTAAATAAGTTTAACATTGCTTGGAGTATGTTGGTGGACCACTCTGAGGGAACAGCATCATTTAAAATTTAGTTATTAGATAGGCTCTTGGTCTAATGTCCCAGGAGAAAATGTTTCCCTCTCTGTCAGTGAGGTCTGTCTTTGCTGTACAAGGTCTCTTTCTTCTTTCCAGAGTAGACATGCCCAATACTATTGAGTACGGGCCTGCTTGAGTGGGTGCTGCTTTGTGTTTTGTTTTGGTTTCCTTGGCTCACTGCCTCGGTCTTTGACATGCTCAGCAGCTGGTCCTATGTCACCGTCTTCCGAGGGCTTTGACGTCCGTCGCTCCACTAACTCCCAAGGCTCTTTTCCTACCCTGTCGTCGGCACTCCCCCACGCAGCGGGACGTCGTGCATAGCTGTGCTCTATGGGTTTGACATCATCATACTTGGGATGTATCACACAAAGTCCCAAGCAGGCTGATGTCAGGCCCAAGATGGCTGCATACTGTGTCGGTTTACTTTGTGCTCCCAGATTGCATTTCTCTGCTCATGGCTTTTTAACAGCAGCTTGCTCCATGGCAAAAATATTGCTGTGAAAGGAAGTCCCCTCTAATGTTGGGCTGTTTTCACCTGAGCAAAATAGTAACTTTTTATTTCTGTTTCCTTTCTCCCATCCCAACAGGTGAACTTCATTCTCTTCATTTGCATCATCCGTATCCTCGTTCAAAAGTTGCATTCCCCAGATGTTGGACACAATGAGACCAGCCAATACTCGTAAGTCCTAGACTTTTTCAACCATACTATATGTCTTTTGGGAAACCTGTTTGTCTTTTAGTTCATTACTGCATCTGCCTGCACTGATCAGAATCAAGTGTTTGTTATTTGAATAAGTTGATCAGAAATCAGAAAAAGCAGTGTTTGCTAAAACAGATGGGCATGTTTTGTATCAGTTTGAGCAGACAGGCGAGGAGGCTTTCTCCTGTGATTAACAATGAAGAAATGAGAGCAACAGTAATGATCATTTCAGTAATTCAATGCATTTGTCTTCACTGCTGAAAAGTAGCACTGTCTCAGAAATTTTGCTTGACTTAATGCTTTTATTCCAGGGATATAAGGTGACCTTAATGGAGCTTTTTGTAGTTAAGAACATGCAAGTAAGATCAGTGTGTTTCAGTGGCCAAGACTGGTCTTAGATGCAGTATTTTGAGACTGCAAGTCGTGTTTATCTGCATGAATTTATTCTGGCTTTAATGCAAATAGAAGTTCAGACCAGAATATTGCTGACTCTTGCCACTGTCCTGTCTCAGCATTCTAACTATCCTGGATATTTATTAGATGTTTCTTAAAAAAAACTGAGAAGATAAAAGTCCAGTGTCTGCATGGTCACCGCTCATAAATCTTTGTCTTTGTAGGAATCTGTGCACTTAGGCACCTGGACAAAGCTGAGCTTAGTTCATCTTTCTGCAAGATGAAAGACACTATCAATATTATCCTTAAATACTGACCAGCCTCCACACTGAGTCTCTTGTTACGGTAAATTATGCATTTCATTTGCCTCAAGAGAGTCTCAGATTTATGTAAGGAAATTCCAGTATTTGACCTTAACTTCTCCCTGTAGCACCGAAAGCCAATTACCTCTTTTTCTGTCATCGTAGCACACCAGCATTACCAGACCTTGTGCTTTCTTTCACCTCCCTTTATGTATTTCCAATTGGGAATTGTATCATTGTACCTCCAGGATTGCAACAACTTTGGCCAGGTACATAGATTAAATCAACATATTGAAATATGTTCTAGTACTAAGCAGCAGCCTGGAGCAGTTGGCTCCCATTCATCTCAGTAGAAGTGCTGCCAACATGCATTGGAAGGGTTATGGCCAGATTACCTCAGAGGTCATGCTGAGCTTTGGGTTCAGGGCTTTTTACTTTACATTTTCCAATGAAGTGGGAGCTGCCAGGAAAGCTCTCTTTGTCTTGTAATCAAACATAGCACAGCCTGGCAGTAAGTAACACAGACTTGCCTGCCAAACAGGAGGTACTCCCGAAGTACAAATAATATTCATATCTACAGTTCCTCACCTTCCTTTTCCACCTGGAAAAAGCCCCCATCCAAGTTCCATTAGGACAGCAATAAGTTGCTTGCTTATAGGTGTCCAACTGTACAAGATGCTTTAGAACATTTGGAATACTTGCCTGGATCTGACACATAGGACCCAGGGCCTATGGAAGACTTGTACCCTTATACAGTGGCAGCTGGCCACCAGCCTGAGTCTGTGGGGCATCTAGAAGTCTCTGTTGACTGAATTGACTATAGCAGGACATGGGACACCACACTTCCCTATGGAAATGAATACTTTGTCCCAGCCTGAAAGCTGGATCCCACCAGTGGAAGTGCTCATTATGGTCCTAAGTTGTAGACAGCTATCTATAGAGACATCTGGTGTCCAGGCCCTTTTATAAACGCCATTAGGCATGTGATCTGCAATTGTAGGTAACCAGTTCCTTTTACATGTCATTCTCTTACTGCCTGAAATGGTGCCACTGGCTTCAGCTGTTTTGCTGCAAGACCAAGAGAGCATAGCAAAAAACCATGCCACTAAAGATATGTGTGGGTTCCTCCTGCCAAATCTGAGATAAATATGTTTTAAACTAACAACATCATGGATCTCTCGTTTGCATTTCTCCCTCCTTCTCTTGTTTATTTTATATGGTTTATTTCATAAAAATATGATGAGTTCACATGTTGACAGTATTGTTCAATTCCAACCAGTTTCAGATTAGCTGCAGGCTGGAAATTCCAGTGCATTGCTGACTCACTCATTTATGCTACAGATGAATAGTGAACGGGGCTTTAATGTATTGGAAAACTGTGAAAACAAGTCTCCCAAATCAGTTTTATGAAAATGACAGACATGCAAGAATGAGACAGCAATATTTCAGGCAACTAGAAGTTGTTTTCTGTGACAGAAATCTTGAGCTAAATTAATCTGTTTCTATTCGGTACATGTTCATAGATCAATATTATCATCAAAGTTTTCTGGGTAACTTTTCTGTTATGTGTTCAAGGATGATGACTAAAATATTGGTTCATTCTTATCCACCCCAAGGAGTGAAGTAGACTCAGTGCAGACTAGTGGAGATGTGTTTTCACTAAGTTGCCTGTCACCATATCAGAGAGGGTGAGTCTAAGAAGTGCACCCTATGCTGGGAGTGCAAGTAAAGAGGTTTTTGGCCGTAACCAGCTTTGGACAATCTACTAAGCAGTTCTGCCTCCTGCACAGCCAGGCTTTAGCTCTCTGGGAGAAATTACACCATGACTGAAGATGATTTAGGGGGAGGAGTCTTTTAAATATCACAGGGCTAGACCTTAGGGACCTTGCCTTGAAGCCAAGCTGAGATATAAAACATCACTCAATATTCTGGGAAAGCTCAGTGCTGGGAACAAGAGACCGTTTTGGGGTGTTGTGCAAACTAGAGGAGGGGGCTCCTAAGGTTTGGCATTTATGATCTTTTCATTGCAACAATCCAGGCCCCAGTGTTGTCTGCAATGATAAAACGACATTTTCTAATCCATTGGAGCTCACAAACAGTGTCCCTATGAATATGGTACGCAAAGGTAATAATTGCATCAATATCCTCTAGGTTTACTGTTCCTGAAAGATTGGGAAGAGGGAAGAGATCTCTGCAAAGCCAGTGCTGACGTTCACTGAACTGTTATCTGCTTAGAAAATGAGTTGCCTTCTTGTATGTTGGGAGCTGCAGGAATTAGGGCTGGGTCATACTAACGTGTATCACAGTGGTCGGAGCTGCTTCTAGGAGTGAGGATCATGGTACTCTGATGGTCACCAGTGACAATCCTCTGGCAGAGCAAGACATATGAGAGGATTCAGATTCTGGATCTACTCACTAGGAGAGGGGATGTACCTGCTAGTGAAGAATGCTGTGGGAAAGGCAAATTCCTGGAAAGCTGCTCATCTACATACAGGCAGTCATTTTGTCAGGAATTAGATGCACCCAGCTGCCTTTCCCTGGGCAACCACAGCCTCTGACAACAGCCTTAATGTCAAGCTGTCTTTGGTCCAGGCCTAGGGAAAACTGAAAAGGTCTGCTGGGAGATACAGTGATGAGCATCATCTGCATAAAGCTGGCACATCAGCCTTCCCAGTGGACTTATGCAGATGGCAAATAAATGAAGATGGTGTGAGGGGATGAGCCTGATGAGACTTTGGAGGTGAAAGGTTTGCAGATGGAAGAATAAGTATTTCAAACATCCCAGCTGTAGCTTCAATTCCTCCTCTTGGACAAGAGCATGCGGGAGGATGTTGGGTGACCAAGGGAGCCAAAACCCCCATGAGCATCCTTAGGCCCTCGATTTATTTTATTCCATCAGCTATATTTTATTAATGATTATATTTAATAAATTATAATCTCTTCTTCCTAATTAGACCTCTGATTACCTAGCCTGCTACCATTAAGAACTAATACTGTTCAACCTCCTCCTTTGGAGACATTCATTTTGCAATACCATGTTATTATTCTGAGCTAAACATACCATTTCTCTCCTAGAAGCTGTAATTTTCAGAAATCCCAAGCAAACAAAGACAGTGCTAGCTGGTGATTTAGTTTGTAGAGATGAAAAATGATCTCCTATGGGAGGGAAAGAAGAGAGAAGGGAGAAAGAAATACCTCCGTTATAGTTACTAGGAATAAAGGTGTCACATTTTATATTGTCACCATATCTGAAATCACCAGCCATCTTCAGTCTGTGGGCCAAGGAGAAATAATGTAGGGCTACTCACTGGCTTAGATGGAGGCACATATATATTTATATGAGAACTGTCAATGAGGAGGAAAGCAAGCCCGTGGAAATGCTCCCAGCATGATCCTTGGTTAGTTTTAACTACCATGCAGTGACTATGAGCAGCTGAGGGTCCACCTTCCCATGTCATTGGATCCCAGCCCAGGTTGTCAGAAGGATCCTGGGGAGATTAGGCTGTGAGGAGCTGTTTCAACACTCTCCATATCATTGTACCCCAGACACTTCTACCTTCTGGGCAAAGACAGCCTCCTGTGCTGCCTCATTGAGGTTGCTGTTGAAAGGCTGGATGTTCCCAGGACTTCAGCATAAGTGGCCCATATCACATCTCCTAAGGGCAAACAAAAGCACTTAACATGCATGATACAGGCTACACCATCAAGATCCAGGTAATCAGTAAATATGTACTGCAGCAAATTAAAGTTTCAGGCTTGCCTAGGGCTCAGCTGCAGGATTTCTCATCAGCCCTTTAGCTCCTCTTCCCTCTCTCCCTATGATTCATGTTTGTCTTTCCAACAGGAGGCTGGCCAAGTCCACTTTGCTGCTGATCCCTCTCTTTGGCATTCACTACATCATGTTTGCTTTCTTCCCTGACAATTTCAAAGCAGAAGTTAAACTGGTGTTTGAGCTCGTGGTTGGGTCATTCCAGGTAAGCCACCCTTTGGGCCACCAGGTCTGTTGGCAGAGAGGAATGTAACAAAATTGACAAGGGAATAAGCAAATGCGTGAGATAGGTTTTTCCTGGACATACCCAATGCTCTTATGCCTTTGCTTGGCCAGGGTGGAAGATAATTTTATATTTTGCCTTCTGGAATTCCAGAAGGAGATTCTCTCTCCTCATTTTAAGCACCTGAAAAGAAAATGTACCTCTGTAAGTTAGTCCCCTGGGGTATTTTTGTACTTAAGGAAAAAAATGAACACCTCTGTTCAGTTTATATATATTGACATGGTGTGAAATGAGATAATTCACCTTTGGGAGAAGTGTCTTTCTAGCCATTTACAGGAGCTTAGCCTGTCTTCAGCCAATTGACTTGCATGAAATTTCTCTGTTAATAAGCCAAGTCCTGCCTGTATATCCTGCTTAAGCAGGATTCCAGTTCATTGGCATAGGATGCAGGATCCCGGTGAGGATGAGCAATGGTGCTGTCCTCATTAATCTTTAGGAAGCTTTGATGAAGTTTGCTTCTTAGACCCCCCTGCATGCTTCACTTCAGTCAGTTCAAGTGCTGGGCTGTGAACCTGTTGTTGCACGAAAAGAAGCACTTCTTTTCATATTTTGTCCCATTGCTTTTATCTGTTAATCAGCTCTAATCACTTTGCTGTCTCACAGCCCACAGCAGGATGTGTCTGTCACTGTGTATCATGCATGCGTCAGTGACCTGCTTTTTGCAGTAGTGAATGAGTTAACCTCCCCACCTACATCATCATTACTTAATCTCCAGCATCTCTCTGTTGAGGGGCAAATGGAACTACACTCACTCCTTGTCTTTAGTGTTGGCAACCATAAGGACTAGAGACAAGTTAATTTTTTTTTCTGGGAAATCTGCAGTTCTTAAAAATGAAGTGTTTCTGCAAGGGAGATGGAAAGGAATTTTAGCATTATATCATGTCGAACATTCTGACCTTGATGATGTAATAGTGAGCATGTTTAGATCTCCTGAATTTCAGCTGACAAGACCAAGCAGGAAAGCTAGGTTTAGTATCCCATCCTTTTGCCTCTAATGCCCCAGTCTGAATGACCAAGTGCCTCTCTTTTTGCTGAGCTGACTGTTGATGGCTTTAAACACCAGTCTGGAGCAATCTTTGAACTCACATCCATACATACATCTGTTGCAAGGTATCTTAACCAATCTAGTGCAATTAAATGGTTTCTAATGGGCACCTTAGCAGTCCCCCAGCAGTGTGATCTTTTTCCAAGTGAGTTTGATAGGTGCTAAAAGTGTGTTCTCTCCTTTCCCTTAGGGATTTGTGGTGGCTGTTCTGTACTGTTTTCTCAATGGAGAGGTAAGATCAACAGTATTGTTTGGTTATGTTTGCAGCTAAGACAAATTGGATGATAGTGGAGAGTGGATTAAGAAGTGTCCCATTCCTGATGTTACCGTATTGTGAGGAAGCATCCAAGTCAAATCACTGCCTCCAGAAAAAAACAACTCAGCCATTTGCCTGGCAGTTTCCAACACAATTAATAAACATATTAAGACTTTTGTGTGCACAGTAGGGTTGGTGCTGCTGAGTCTGTCCTTTATTCATGAGATAGCATGAGCAGAACTCCCATATGCCCATGCATAAACCCTGATCCAAAAGGACCATTTCAGCAGGGAAGGATAAAAGCCATCTTTTAAATTCTGTTTATGTTCAGTATCTCAATGATTCCTCCACAGAATCAGGCCCACTGCCAAGGTGGAGGCTCATTAGTGCAGTGATATTTTTGTGCCATGCTCCATCTGTCCATAAGAAATTCAGCAGGGACTGATTAAACCCATATCTAAGGCTACCAAGTAGGTGTGAGCAGCAAAAAACTTGGAGCTGCTGTCAGCTGGAGCGCTTTCAGCTTGATAAACTGATCAAGGGCAAGAAATAAGAAGCTGTGATCTGGGTTTGTGCTCCAGCTTCCTAGGGAGAGGAAGGGTGTCCAGAATCACAAAGCACTCTCTTATAGCTCTGATGCTGGTTTCAGCCACACTGATGCTGTGTGTACATTACACAGTGGCATGCAGGCAGATAGCCCAGCTCTAGCAGAGACCTTTGCCAGTAAGCTTGAGCAGAGCAGGGTAGTAGCACACAAACTTATGAATGATCCAAAGCCAATACAGGCATTGACGTGACTTGTTAGGTGCAGATGAGTGCCAGGTAAGCGTGTTTCTACCTCACAGGCATTGATCTTGCCTTTCCCACATTTCCAATTCTGGGATTTGCATCCAGGTATTGTACTGTTCCTGCGCTTGCTGATCCCACAGACCCTCATACACAGCTGTTTTCTCTGATTAAAACTGTTATCTGTAAGTTTGAAATGGAAGGCTGCAGAAGGGGACAGGGTGGTGGTCAGATTTGTTCAGGGTTTGAATCTGAACAGTGTCAAACAGGTGACGTCTGTAACTTGTTCCTGAACAGTCTAACAAATAGCGCAGTTGAATGGACAGCTTTACCAACAATCTATAACTAAATCATTTGTATTTGGACAAAAACAGGGCAATGCAAACAAATAATTGTACTCACAAAGTATAGTGTATGTTGCCATTAAAGTTAAGTAGTCTGGCACCTTCACTGAATCAGATATGAAATTCCCTGTGCTCACCTTTCTGCTGAAGCTCGGATTTCTGATTCCAGATGCTGTCTGGAGTGTCACCTCTCTTCTACGTGTCTGAAAGTTCTGGGCAGGTTGAGTTTAGTGACCTTTGTAAAATAATTCTTAACCCCTCTCTGGGTGGGTTGCTCATGGCTGCTCACACAATCATGTCAGAGCAATAGAAAATGCTCTCCTCTGCTGACTGTATTGCCTTTCCACCACCTAGGTCCAAGCTGAGCTCAAGCGAAAGTGGCGGAGGTGGCACCTGGAGCGGTTCCTGGGTTCAGACATGAAGTATCACCACCCTTCCCTAGGTAGCAACGGTACCAACTTCAGCACCCAGATCTCCATGCTGACCAAGTGCTCACCAAAGACACGCCGGTGCTCTGGTTTCCAGGCCGAGTTCTCTCTGGTGTGATGGGGAGATCCTTTCCAAGAACTGAGCATCCATGTGACAAACTGAAAGATGGAAGAATCCCCCAGGAATCAGTGATACTATGACAAATCCTTGTGAATTGACATGCTCCACGTGAGCCAACAGAGGACACAAAACTGGAAGAGCCACTGGCATCCAGAACAAGATCAGACAAACCAGGAGGGAGAGAAATACTTTTTCTCTCTCTCTTTTCAGACCTTTCACTCTTTAGTTTCAAGCCCTCAGGGGTTGATAACTATAAGTAAAGGTCCCAGTCACTCGAGGAGAGCCTGGGAGATCCTGAAGTTTGATGAACAATGAAGTATGGGTGGTAAGGGAAGGAAGAGACTGAGTCCTTGATGGCTTTACCAGAACTGGCATCTCTGAAACAGATAAATTGCACTTTTTAAAAAATGAGCCAGTACAGGAGAGAAGGAAGCAAGAAGAGGCAAGGGGGGAGAGGGTGGGGGTGTTGGGAAGCCAAACATATGAGTGTGACAAAAGTTCCATTGATAAGAAGTGGCGATAAGGTACCAGAGACAGAGTCAGGGACATGGGTGGAAGGGATGGGAGGAACATGAGCAGGAAGTGGAGTGACCAGTGCACAGTGCTTGCCTCTGCATTGTACATGTGTGAAGATTAAGCTGCAGCACCAGGAAAGGCCCTCAGAGAATGTCACAGTGCTGCATTGAGTGTTTGCTAATTGCCCACCATCCTTCTTAGCAAAAGCTCTCTAAACACCCTTGGGTGCCCTCTGGAAAAAGCAGGTCGCGGAGAAGAAGCAGCATGAATGCCATTCTCTGCACTACATTCATGATATCATGTGTTGTTTGGTTGTTTCAATGAATAGGAAACTCAATTTGCATGTATAAAAAACAGGTCCAGATGCCAAAAGGAGAGCTCGGCTGCATTTTTCATTCTTTTGAAGTTCACCCATAGATCTTGGTGCATTAACACACCCAGGGTCACAAGGGATCAGGGGAAAACAATTGGTCTGTAATTCGTTTGCACTTACTTAGCACACACTGCCAGGGAAGGGAGATGTAGAACCCTGTAATCCTTAATTGAATAAGACCTGCCACTCTCCAGATGAAAATATTAGCATCACAGCAGCAAACAAAATTGCTTTCATCAGAGCAAGCTTGTCTCGGCACATAACTGGCACTCTGGGAGTCAGGAAGGAGTGAAGGAGCTATTAAATTGATTTCTTCTTTGGCTTTTGAGAGGAGCTTTCATCCTGTGATGAAGGCATTGTTAGATCTTGAAGATGTGCGTGTGTATTTTGCCTCTTTTCTGGAGGCCCATTAATGTCCCTATAGGGACAATCCCTATTTGAAGGATGCACATAGATCGTGTTAAAACCAAGGGAATAGTTATTTTTTAATTTTTCTTTTCTTGGTGGAGGGGCAAAGGAGAGGTGTCAAAACTATGCCAGGCTGGTGACTTACAGGGCATCAGATGCCCCTTGCACTCCCAGGCATTGCATTTGAGACAATCCCCACAATCCCAAACACAGTCAGAAGACAGATGACACAGATGTGGATGCCCGTGTTTGTGTCCCACCCAACTGCATCAAGGAGGCTTGCACCGGTTTTACACTGAAGGTGGGGAAGCTCTGCCCAGCTCTTGTGTATACATATTAATTGGTCTGTCATCCTACTGTAACATGTCCTTGTGAAGGAGAATCTGGGACACCAGTGCACGTGCATGTACATTCCTCTTTCAGGGTTCAGAGATCTCAATTCATTTACCAAGTGCTAACAGCACCTGAAATTCTTTTTCTTCATAATGAAATGTAGTTCACTGATGAGAAGCTTCTTAACCTTGGTGGGTTTGAGGCTTGTTTTACCTGCCTTAATCATCTCTGATTCGCTGCCAATGGAACACAGTGAGCCCGGGAGGAGAGTTTCAGGCTTGGACATCCAGGTTCTTTCTCAGTTCTGATGGGGCTGTTGTTCTGTACCATAATTCTCCCTAGAGGTGTGCCTGTTACCGTCTGAGTTCGATGCTTCCAAAGTATTTCTCCACATGTAGTGCTGAGAACTGTGTAGAGGGCTGAAGTCAATAAGGGGCACGAGATACTCTGATACAACTGCTGTGAAGGGTAAACACAGCAGTCATGAGTTTTCAGTGAGCTAGATCAGATTCTGTCACAGTGTGTCTGTGGCTACCCATCCCTCAAAACCTAAGAGGATTGGTAGATACTCTGAAGATAGTCATAATATTCTCGATGTTCCTGGAATTAAATTGCTGATGAGACCCCAGGCTAGTCAGATGCATGCTGTCTTGGTTATGGCTATGTTACACTGAAACTATGTCAGCAGTTAGAATCCAGTATGGATGTACCATATCATTAAAATCCTCTCTTTGCAGATCTCTAATACCAGAGGAACCAAGAGAATGCTTAAAGTTTCCCCATGTTGCTTGCATTGAAGCCCTTATGCCCTGACATCCCAGGAACAAGGTACCCATTGAAATATCCATGAGGTTCTCAGATGCAAGGACCCCCTCTGTGTTTGGTGCTAGTGCTGCTCTGATGTGTGCTTTCAGACCTCGATTAGGACTCACACAGAAGATGCTGGAGATTCTTCTGTGCCTGGTTCAAACTGAAGATTTGACATGGTGCTATGTTTCACTGGGTGAATAGTTAGCTGAAAGGAAGCTTCCGAGTGGTTCTGTATGTGTAAAATGCTTCCTCTCAGTGGTTCAGATTTTGGAAGCAGTGACAGTCTGTGAGAGATTTGATTGATCAGGATGCAAGGTCATTTGCACTCGTTATCTATCACGGCAGCTATTTACACCCAACAAAATTGGTGAGCTGGCCAGGAACTGCCCAAACTTGTTAATGTATCCACTGAGGTGCCTAAGGTGTGAACTTGGATCCCAGGTACCAGACAACCAGAGGAGGAGTTTGAGCACAGGCCTGTTAAGCATAAGTGATGCAGCATTGCCAGCAACCTCCTTTGTGAGATGTGAGGGCAATCCATTTTTTTACACAGCCATGCTAGGGTAGAAGGTCCACGTCTTTGTGAGCCCTGAGCAGTGAGACACATTGTGCATTTTCCTTCTGCTCTTTACCTTCCTTTTTCTCTCCCTGTGCTTATAACATTTACAGGATGATCTTCTGCTTTGCATTTACAGCTTCTCTTCAGTTTCAGCCCTGTGCTATCCTGTGTCAGCATCAACCATAGAGCAAAGGCAGCAAGAATGGGCTTGCCTTTTATAGACATGAGAGGAAAAAATTCCAGTGGTTATTCATCCATGCCACAGGGCCTTCTGCAGCCCATGAGATTTACCATCAGGCTATTCTGTGCTGAAGCCTGAAGATAGGATGTGTTCTAAACTGAGGGGCCCCTTCAAAAAAAGTTGACGGCATTAACATGCCAGGAACAGTGCCCCAAGGCATCCTACGTGCAATTATTTCATCACTGAACATCCAGCCACATCATTATGCTGTCAGGGGTGTTTGAGAGATTAAATGAATGTGCTGAATATACCTGCTATGACAGGCATGGTAATACTAGTGATGCAGGCAGTGCAGAGCTGCCAGCCCAGCTGCGTTGGCCTCATATTCCGAGAGAACAGAGGAATCATTGGTTAAATCAGAGCTTTTCACACTGGGGATATGAACAATCAAGTGAATGATGGCATTCAGATCAGGGTGTCTTTTAACTGCCATGGTGCTGGAATTTGGCCCAATAACTTATCATAGAATGGATCATAGAATGGATTAGATTGGAAGGGACCTTAAAGCTCATCCAGTTCCAGCCCCCTGCCATGGGCAGGGACACCTTGACCAGGTGGACTCTAGGACACTAGACCAGGTTGCTCTAAGCCCCATCCAACCTGGCCTTGGTTGCCAGGGATGGGGCAGCCACAGCTTCTCTGGGCAACCTGTGCAAGGGCCTTACCACCCTCACACTCAAGAACTTGTTTTTAGTATCTAATCTAAATCTCCCCTCTGTCAGTTTAAAGCCATTCCCGCTTGTCAAAAGGAGGGATGCCTGCCCTTGTCAAAAGCCCCTCTCCAGATTTCTTGTTGGCCCCTTTAGGCACTGGAAGCTGTTCTAAGGTCTCCCCAGAGCAATCTGGCTGAACAGCCCCAGCTCTCTCAGCCATGTTCAGTAACATGTCTCAGTTCATGACAGTAACTCCTGAGGTGCATCAGCGTTGAACTGGAATTTACCTTCAGAATAATTCCTATATCTTCAGCCTGGAAGTGTTTCCTTCTTTTTTATACCAGTGAGAGACCAAACCCATCCTGTTAATTAGTCACTATATATTTCAGTGATTATCAAACAATTAGTAATAAGTATGGAACAATTAAAATATAAAAAATTATTGTCACAAAGTCTAGAGGTACGAGATTCAATGCTAACATTAGACTATAGATATTTCTATTCAGCAGCGATATCTATTTCTTTGTGGCCCTCTCATAAGCAAAAAGAAATGAGAACATAACCATGTTTAGGATTTTAAAAAGAGCAGTAAAGAAATTCTAGGCTGTTGCAAGAATTTCAGGGCATTAACTTGAAGCCATTTTTTAAAATAGAAGTCTATATGCATCATTATGGCAGTTTATCCAAAAAAGCCCAGGAGAGAAAACACCTGAATATTTTATTCTATTTTATTTTATTTATTTTATTTTTGTTTCGTTTCTTTCTTTTGCCTAGGAAGCAGTTTTGTTTTTTTCCGGGATGGTGTTAATGGAGAAAAAAATGCTTTTTACGTTAGCTAATCAGCAGATTTATTTCCTTCTTAATATCCCACTTGGTTCCTGTTCAGCTCAGAAGCAAAAAGAGGCAGCATGGTGTCTCTGTCACAGGGCTATGCAAGCAAATGGACTACGACCAAATCTCAGCTCTAGGGAGAGATGCAACTGCTGATTATCAGAAGACTGCCAGTTTTTAAAAAGCAGAAAGCAAGCTCAGGAGTGAACATCACTTGGCTCCATAGCAAGGATTAAAGGGCTCTGGTGAGGTTATTTTGTTTCCTTTCCTTCCACCTTCACCATAGTGCTTAAACTAGGAAAAACCTGGCAGGTTTTCAGACTAAAAGCAAATCTCTCAAACTTCAGAATGCCAATGTGTGTCATTGAGAAGCTTATTTTATTCTATCTGCAGAAGTTCAACTTGGTTTGGTAAATGCTCTATGGAAATGCATGTTGGGTCAGAAGCAAGGAGGCAGAGAAGCAATGTTTAATCGTAGAATCACAAAGTGGTTTAGGTTGGAAAGGACATAAAGCTCATCCAGTTCCAATCACCCTGCCAGGGGCAGGGGCACCTTCCACTGGACCAGGCTGCTCCAAGTCCCATCCAGCCAGACCTTGAACACTGCTAGGGGTGATCTCTGGAAGATGAACCTAGATTTTAGACCAAAGCCCATGTAAAACATGCTTCCACCCCGCCACATCCCAGCCCCTCTGCTTTCAGGTAGGGCATTCAGCTGAAGAAAGGATCTTGACTGGGGTGTTGGCACAGCCCAGGCTCAGGCCTGTGCTTCCTCCCAAGGCATTCCTGCACCAATGAATGTGCCATAGTCCTGGAGATGAGGACTGTGGCCCTAAGCTCCCTGTCTTGCAATGCAACTTCGCACTTTCCACACACCGATGCTCATGGGGGCAAGGACCATATGCTTCTTGATTGTAGGCAGCCCTTGAAGAGCAAGAGACCAAACTCTTGACTTCATATATCCATATCAGTCTGTAATGACTCTGCTGCTATCATTCTGAAACTAAACGTCTGTAATAGGGAAAATAACTAAGTTCCAGACTGGTATGTGGAGTCAGATGTCCCAAAATCGTGGATTTCAATCCATTTTCTTTCAGTCAGTCAACTTTTCACCCCACCTCTAAACCCAGCATTTGCATACCAGTCTGATGAGGTGTAATTACAATGACTGATCTTGTTACTTCCCCTGGAGACCTGTATAGTTGTAAACTGTGGCTTTTAGGAATTAGGAGTTTTCCAGGCCCATGGACTGCCTCTTCGACCTCCATTGCCTGAACATCCTAACTCCTTATTGGCTTGCATGGTGTTGCACTATATACTGAAGTACTCTGGGTTTGAAATCCTGATTGTATCTAGCGTACTGTGAAATCACATGGAAGAAGACAATTGTGACTGAAAACTATGTGACAGGTCTGTACGGGAAACAACACCCATTTGGGTTCTGAGGGCCCTGCCTTTAGGACACGTGAATTGGCATCAGCAGAGCATTGGTGTTTTATACCCTGGTTTTGTGGATATTGTAAATGTGTACATAGAGGAAATCTATAACATATTAAAAAAAATTTAAAAAATTTTGATACTTTGACAATGACAATTTCAAAAAGGCACTTTTGAATTCAAAGGTGCATTTTTCATACTCTGTTTCAAACACCTCAAGCTGTTGTTCAGCAGCTGATGCCAACTGACTCCTCTCTGTCAAACTAAGCACCTCTGCTCTGCCCTCCTGTAAATAGGCTTTGACAGCAAAGAGTGAGAAAAACTGGCTGGCAACAGAGAATCACTATCTCTGTGGACTTTTATGTACCTAGGTGCTTGTGTTGTATTCTTCATGCCAGTGAGAACAGGCCTGCTTGCTCAGCACAGGTGAAATTTCTGTCTTTTGTTTCATGGCCTTTTGACCATTGTTATTTATTTGGTTCTGTATCTGTACATATGCAATGAATTGGCTATTTTGTTCTTTGTACTTGGTTCATCTCCTTGCTTCAGAGGAAGTTCTCTGTGGTTGAAACTGCTGAAAACAAGCAATAAAACCATCTTGAAGACAATGTGTCTAAGATGTTAGTCCTGATATATAATTTTAATGTACTTTTTAAATTTTATATAATTTATTTTTAGCAGTCCTGAAGAAGACACAAAGGAAAGGCTAAGAAGAAGGTTGTGAGATGGTAAGGTGGTTTCCTAGAGTTAGACATAATGATCTCACATTTTGCAAGGTTAGCCAGATAGATAGACCAAATCACTCTTACAATGGGAGACCTTCTTTGAGTACATGTGTACCAGGAGAAGAATCAGTACCAGCCCCAGCATCCCCAAATCCATTGTAATGAAGGCAACACCACTGCGTGAACTAGGTGAATATCCTTCAGAGGTAGGACTCATGCATGGAGTTAATAATAATGCAACTGCAAACACAGTATGGTTCTTTTGCCAGGATAGAGAGATGTTAAATGTGTATTAAATATATAATATTTAAATACATCCTATCTGCTCCCAGCTAAAAAATACAGCAGTCTGATAGAAATAAGGCTTCAGTCTGCAGTGATGAAGGAATTTATTACATGTAATAAATTTATGCATGTAATGTGGTTTCTGGTTTGGACTGGGTGCAGCCTTTTATTGCATCCCATCATGTATTTCCCTTCAAGTCAGTGCCTGCGCGATCTAGCTCTCCACTAAACTCCAGCCCTCTCGCTCTCTGTCCTATTTAGTTCATAGGTAGGAGTCTAACAGAGGATTCATGGGGATCTGTTCCAGCAAAGCTCTTTGGCTTTTGAGAAATGCCAGAGGTGTTGGTCTATGATGGGAGAAGGTCCATATGCATCTCACAGCTCAGCAGAGATCTCTCTGAGACAGCAGCAAGGACAAATGCAAGTTACACAACCTGATCCTCCCACTGCCAAATCATGTCTTGTCCTCTTGGCTAAGTCTGAACTTGCCCCTTCCTTGGCTCATGACAGTACATTTCCAAGGATCTGTTTGTAAATTAGAAGATTATTTATAATCACAGTCATTTCTTTGACCTGGGAAAGAAGACTGGATGATTTTCTCCTTTCTTGCTTCCACCACTGGTCAAGCACCAGCTGTCTCTGAGAGGATTACTGTCACTGAGGCCAGAGCGGAGCAAGGATAAAGCTTGGAATCAAAATTATAGATCAGGTCTCAATTCTGAGCTTTCACCAGCTCCCCCATCTCAGAGGAAAGCTTTGGCATTTGTCAGCTGGATTGGTTAATAGGACCTGCATGAATAACTGATTACATTTGTTTGGCTGCTGAAGGGAACAGAAGGAAAGGGAAGGGAAAGGAATGGAAAGGGAAAAAAATATGTTTTATTTTTGGGAAAAAAAAAAAAAAAACAAACCAAAAACCAAAAAACTATGGTTTATTTTGACCAAAATGTTGAAAGTTACATGCTAAGGATTGCATCTGTGGAGCTAAGAGTGTAAGAGTCAATGGGCACCTTTCCTAATGTCAACAAAAGACATATATAACTCAGGAACTTCAATTATCCAAATACCAATCTAATTTCACTGTAGAATGTAAATTAATGGAACATTCTTTTGAAAGCTGCTCAAATCCATAGTACTGTTCCAGTTCTGAAAGTTGCCCAAGCCTTGAACAAGAGCAAAATTCAGATTCAGTATTATGTATCTGAAGTGCTATAGCCTGTTCATGATAAAAAAGCTTTTTAGATGCTATTAAGTCAAAAGACTTAAAACAGTAATTACTCCATCAAGGGATAAATTTCTAGGGAGCATTTGAGACAGGTTCCGAGTGGATCATACACGCTTAGTTAGAACACACCTATTGTCAGAAGAAAAACAAGTATTTGAAAAAGCAAAGGATTTGCCAAGTGCTGATGAAGCGTAGTATGGCACCAAAATATGAAGGACTTCAGAGATGAAGAGTCATTACAGAAACCTCGGTATTGTACAGAGAATGTGGCTAAAGAAACTTATTAACAAAGTTAGGGGTTTTTTTGTGGACCAAAACAAAAGCAAATTAAAAACAATACACTGTAACTTGGTGAGGTTGACAAACCAGATTCTCATTATTCCTGAACTCCCATTTATTCTGAACTCCCGTTTAAACTTGTTCTGGCCTCCTCAGATATGGGCACTTCTGTTAAATAACTTTGCTTTCTTCATATAATCTTAGCAGGGCAGGTACAAATTCCTAGCCTCAGCCAGGAAAACGCATCCGATAGATCCCAGTCAATCACAGGTTGAATTTAGCCACCAAATGTGAAAGAACCTTCCACACAATGTCTCTCTCCGTACAGCCATTGTCCCTCTGCAGAGACAAGTTGAAAAACTACATTTCATTGCACATAAAGCATCACTGTTTTCTCTCTGAGAAGTGGGCCAGAGCATGAAAAACTATTGTCAGCTTTGTAAACAGAAAGCAAAGAGCAAATTGTTCCTGCAGTATTGACTTTCGGGGAGAAATTCCTCTCACACTGTTTAAGTATCTATTATATACTTGTTAATGTCAGAGACGCTCATTTGAGCTCCTTTCTAGGGAGCTTTTGTCAGTGTAGTTAATTCAGTTTAGGGGGAAATTAATCTGACTAGGTGCAGCAGATGAATTGAGGCAACTGAGAGACATAATACACTCTAATAACCCCAGATTGTCTGATTTAGGACTTTGGAAATTGAAAAACAGAGGAGACATTGAAATTGCCAGTTCTTCTGTTTGAAAGTGATAAAATGTTCACCATGCAAAGCCCTCCTCTCCTAGAATGTGCTACGTGAAAACTGTAAAGAAGGGATTTAGAGATTCCCAATGTGTGTGAACTGCTCTGCAAAGGTCTGAGGTGATGACTACAGAGGCATTGCCAAGAGGAGCCTGGACATTGAATGAATGGATGGAGCACCAGCACCCAAATCTGTCCTTGACGCAGCTACTCTAGTTCCTGCCAAATCAGTGAACACAAAATCGGTAACATGCTCTTGTGAACAAAATTGTGCATTGTGGGAAGAATAAAATATATGATGATGAAGACAAAGATGCTACGCAATCTCATTTCAATATAAAGCTGGAGGAAGAAAGCCAAAGCAGTTATAATTTTGCTTGAAATACCTACCTGCATGCCTCACAGTGTATCCAATATTCTTTCCTTAAAAAAAATAATTGCTGTTTGCTTCTGTTCTATATTAATACTGAATACAAATTCTTGTAATAAGAATCTTTTGGTGACCACTGCATATGGAAACCTTGAGTATTATAATATAAAAATATACTTACCAGCAGAAAGGATATTGCTAATGCTAAGAACATAATTGCCCTTACTACATTAGCACTTAGTGAAGGTTACCATTTGTAAATAAAATATAAATCCAGAGGTTTCTTTAAAAGCACAGAAAACATTTCTACCTCTAGTAATATGACTAAACTTCTGACTTTGGCTCGTTAACAGTACTCTTTAGAATAATTTTTGCGGTAATGTGGGTTCAGCAGAAAGTGAGTTTGACCATAGCTCCAGTAAAAAGATATTAGCTGGGCTGGAACAATCACCAGATGATGATCAACACCGCAGTTTTCCTTGTAGGTCATAAAAAGTTCTTTGTACTTCAAGTGAGAACAAACCTGCACTTAAATATATTCAGTTTCTTTACTAAAAGGGAAATATCTTTTTGTTTTCTCAGAGCTGTTTAGGAGGTTTTTTGTTTAATATCTTGAAATTTCAGCTGCATATATTATTTATGTACCCAGGCATGTAGACTGTGATTAAGTTTCTTATTTGGTTATAGCACAAGGTTCATTTCTTTTGCTGGCTGATTTAGCATGCAGAAACCTTCCCTGCAGGTCAGCTGCACAATAAATTGCTATTGGCAGATAGAAATGTCAGGTTTACCCTCCAGATGAGAGCAATAGCAAATCAGACCTTTGCTTCTTCTATTTTTCCTTCTGTATGTGTGACAAGAGATGTGTGTTTCTCTGTGCTAACTCTGTTCTCAGATGTAGAATTATATATTGGGGCACTATTTCATTTATGAATTCCATGGCCACCACAACCTGAAGCAACACAGCTCAGGGTCTGTGAAACTAGCTAAGAATAGCAATGCTCCCAGGCTCAACTTTCACCTTTACTATAAATATATTGAAGCTAAAGTAATGTTGCTTTTCTTTCCTGGATTGCACTTTTATAGTGAAGCTCTCTTTAGAGTCACTGGAGATTTGGTCAATACAAGCAATGCACCAGCAATATACTAATTTCATCTCAAGTAGACAGCTAAATTACATCAGATTAATTACACATCAGTAGGAATCCATTGTGTTTAATGCCACATGAGACCCCCAGACTGTTGTAGACATACATCTACATGGGAAGAGAAGAGGTAACACAGGACTTACATATGGATCACTTTGTAAGGACAACCATGCTCCTCAAAGAAAAACCCTCAGCATCTACTACAACTCTTCAAGCCTGTGTTTAGTCAACTGAAAATCTCACCCAAAGTGCCTTGAATATAAAGGGTTTACTGGGACTATCTCAGCTGGAGACATCAGCAGTGGCAGTGTCTAATGCTAGGCCAGGGCAATTTACCCACTGTTGTGCGTCTTAATTTATTGTGACTGTGCTACACTACAAGGAGTCTATTTTCTGTAGGTACAGATTATACGGACCTGAAGGCTCAAGGTTCCTGCACCTTCTGAATGGCTGTCTGGAAAAGGCAGACTACTAACAAGTGCTGCTTGCTCCTGATGGGACAAGAAATGGTTAGCCACTACCACCTGCATTTACATGTGATTTTCAGAACCTCTCTCATCCCTCTCAGTTCAAGAAGAACTACAAGTGATGAGCAACCTAGGAAAATGCTATATTTCCTTGCTTATTGTTATTCAGGAACTTAAGTGACAGTGCTAGATTTGCATTTTTTCCCATGTTTTATTTTCAGTAGGCTGTTACCCTTAAGGCGGATATAAACACTCACACATTATGTCACTGCTCATACTGCAAGAGTTGGTGTGAAGGAGAGGGAAGTGACAGGTCTCAGAGATGGTGACCTTGCATAGTCGAGTCATTGCACTCAAAGCACTGAAGTCAGATGAGCACTTCATGAGACAGTAGAAGGATTTATTGCTGGGAGTTTTTCTCCTGGCTCGATTCCTCATACTATCTAGGAACATATGCAAAAGGGTCAACCACCTTAATTAGCAGATGTCTTTAGACAACAAAAATGGCCAGAAACGGATAGAATCACATAGGCTAGGATTAGAACCTCAATCACCTCAGTTTTATTGTGGCTTCAAAAGTACCCCCTTGTGATCACTGTTACAGATGAGCCTACAGCTGTGATTAGCCCTAGTTAAGTGCCTTGTGGTTCAATCAATCAATTTCTGACTGAAGTGAGAAAGGCTTTGCCAGCACTGAAGGAACACACAGAGACTTCAAGATGATCTTTCTCATTTTGTGTGACTGGTATGATTGCTGTCTCCATTTGTGCCTGACTTCACCTTATCCAGGTTTCTACACCTTCTTCTAAGGTCAAAACAAATCTTTCCATTTATTTCTCTGACTACTGGATTAAGCTCTCACAGTGCTAACCGTACCTTTAAAGTATATAAATGAGAGAAGTGCAGTGTCATAAAAAACATTTACTGGAGTTATAAATAACTACAAGAAGCCAGTTTAATGCTACTTCATTATTGATTAGCACCTAATCCACCTGAAAAATCTCATCAACAGATCTATTCACAGAGCACAGCAGTATTTGGCAGGAGTAGAAACAGTCAACCCGGGGCTGTTTTTAAAGCACAGGGAAGAATGTGGCTTCCCAATCTCTTCCTCTAGGTACCCAGTATCCCACATTCACCATCATGGTGTGTTATCCCATTTCTTCCCCCTGCAAAAAAATATTTTCTCTGTGAAAGTTGGGCTGAGAGCAGAAAAGCCAGGAAGCACCACAGAGATTCTAAATTATTCCTGTTTTGAATCACTCCATGGGCATGCCTCTCTTTCTCTCCCCTGAATACAGATGAAGCTAAGAAAGTTTACTCTTAACATAATTGCCTCATAAAGCTGAGTAAATTTAAGCCTACAAATATGCCCCAATTTTTTTAAATAAATATAAAACAGATATCACTACTTAATACTATGCTCACTTTTTTTTTCTCCTTGGCTCATAAACTTAACAATTTGGGCCACACATTATCTTTTCCTCTTGAGAATAATGTTTTTAGAGAGAAAGTGCTTCTAGACTGGTTGAGCAAGTTCCAGTAGTGATGGCAGCTTTCAGTTTCTTAATCTTGCAATTTGTTTCTTTGAGGGGTTCCTAGCCCTGCTGCAGAAGAAGGATTAGAGCCTGAAGGTGATAGATGCTGCAGGATGGTGGTTCTGTTTTTTCCATCTTCTTTTTATAGGCTAAGATATTACCCTCTGAAATGACTGCACTTCAAACCCAAACCACTTTTAAAGTTACAAAGTCAAAGGTGCAAAAGTTAGGCAATGCCAGAATATGAAGGATATGTGTCTCTTTTGTACTAATATGCAATAAATAAGAGCAGGGGCTGCACATTTGTATGTGTGAAAAGGAGACAGACATTTAAGGAACTGCTCAGCCACGCCGTCAGCACAGTCTGTCCATGCATGGAAACAAACAGGTTCAGGGAGAGGAGAAACTGGAGTGTGGAACCATTAAGAACAGCATTTCTAACATCAAGGGCCTTAAATGAGTTACTCTAAAGTATATTACTCGGTGGACCTGAATAAACATTTCATCTCTGTCTTCCAGCCTCTTTCACTGGATATAACCCTCAGTTTAAAAAAAAAAAATGGGAGTTTGACAATCCTAAGAAGAAAGATAAGGAGCGAACTCTCCTATATATGACTCTTCATGCTGCCTCAGAGCTGAAAACCAAAGAAGTGGTCTACAAACCATACCAATTAATTTACATGCTGCTTGTGCCTTGCGAAGAGCCTAAAAGAACAGAAGCATTGCAGAAGTCTGGAATGAGTGCACCGCCTGCAAGGCTGAAAAGTATTGGGATCCCTGGGTCTGTGACCTATTTTCTGCTGAAAGTAGGATAGAAATAGAAATAGAAAATGAGCATAAATGTAAATACAAATAAATCTATGTATAAGTAAATGAATAGAAATAAATCATATAAATGTAAATATATAGATACAAGCTGTATGAGGAGGAGATTCACCAGTCAGTTCATCAATCCTACATGTAGCCATACACAAATTTTGCATCCTATTTCTGAAAAGTTCAGGTAGAGATTCTTAATTCATGGGGAACAGGGGGTGCCCTACTTCATGCAAGGTTAGACTTCTTCATGACTTTGTCTGGTGGCACTGCATATACCATAATGACAGCTCAGGGATACTGCCATGTCATACAGCTCCTAAGCACTATGCTCATACCTTTATGGCCCTATGTGGTCTGACAGTGTGAAAGGGCACTTTTATTCCAGAAAGCACTTGGAATAAACAATAAAGCTACAGCTATTGCAGTAAATGAAATGGGTTTGAGATCCTTCTCTGCTACTGAGGCCATTTTATTAAACTCTGAGTTTCAAAAATATGGGGCTTCACCTAAGCTGTTTGTCTGGAATGAGACATACTATCTGCCCCAGAGACATCCCCAGAAATTCTTTAGGGAAGTGCTCTTTAGCTCAGGCACAACACATACCAGTGTGGATCATAAAAATTCCACAACAAAGATGCTCAATTCCAGTGTCTGGGGATGTTACATGGCACTTCATAGATATAAACTCTAACTTTAGCAGGACTATGTAGATGGTTAAATCCTATCTGCAAATCTGGTCTTACTGTAGCAGAGTCACAGGTCAACGTACCAATGCCATTGTGATCTTTGCAGTGCAAATATGCCTAGATAAATGGTGACAAAACTCCAGGAATATGTACTTGGACAAAAAAGAGACTCCTTTTGTCAGAAAAGCAGAAAATGCTTTGAAGAAGGTTCTGCAGGTCTTCATTTAAAGTCCTCAATTCACTCTGCTGCTTCTCTGCCAATCCTAAGGTGCTCATCAGGTTTAACACAGAGATGCAGCACAGAGCTTCCAAGACAGAAATCACAAAGCTCTCTTTGAGGCAAGTCGAGACTGAAGCTCGCTCTTTTTCACTTAGTGAAACTGAGGCTTGTGCAGAGATGTGGAACAAGGCCACCTGACAAACAAGTAGAAGGGTGAGATATGAGGCCCCCCAGGTCACCTGAACCACATCAAAACCTGTTCATCATGCTGTGTCTCCATCGTGGCCCAGAAAGTACTAGGTGAGAGAGTAAATCCTGCAGTTATGAACAGCCACTTGCTGTGTAGTTCACAGAGGGAAAAAAGGTTTTTCTTCATTCTGCTTTGCTGTAGAAATAGAGAATGGGAGAAGGACAGTGAATTAGTATGCTTTGATCTCTTTTTCAAGTGCCTCTAACAGCTGCCAGACCCTCCTCATCATTTTGGGTGCTCAGCCAATAAATTCCACCTCTTCAGTAAGGAGTGACATATGAATGTGTTACAGCTTCTAGACGAGTCAGGCTGTGGTGAGGAGACATCTCTTGCAATCTGCTTTTCATTTCTGTTATGCAGAAAGGGCAACGTGTTTTGCAGTCCTCAGGGAGATCACCTCAGTGAATTCCCCTGAGCACAAAGGCTCACATGCAGAAAAATGTGTAAAGCTGCAGCAAGCACTAAAGACAGAGCACTACCCTCCAACACAGAAGCTCGTTCACATGTGGGACTCCATCATCTGGGTGGTACAGCCGGATCCCAGACCTCTTTTAGCAGACTCAGTTCAAAGCAAAGCCTACTTTGCTGCTGAAATTACCTACCTTGCTGTTGCATGTAGCTGGTTAGCTCTCAAGCCCTGACAACCCCAGGGATGAGAAAGAGGAGGTGAGAAGGCCAGTTTGAGAGGTTGAGTTCCTGAAACCTGGGATTCATCTCATCTAACTGTGCATTCAGACATGAAGTCTACCAACTTCATAGGCCACCTCTGGAGCAGTGAAGAGAGCTGCCTCCCTGCCAGGTCACCCTAAATTCTACCAGGTCTTAGTTGGGGTGTTGGAATACTTCTCCAGAGTCATCTCCCTCACTCTATTGACTCTTGCAAGAGTGTTAAACTCTAGCAAATTAGGTTGGGCTAGACGAGGCCATTTAACAGATAAAGATGAATCTCACCCCAAATCATCAACCTGTTTCCCTTTCTCCATCCAATCCTGGAATGAACTATTTGATTTGTACTCCTGACTGAGGATTCAGCCATGTGGGACACAGTTCAAGAAACCAAAGATGCTTTTATGTGCTGTTTCACAGGCTCCTGCATCTGAGCTTTGCAGCAAGGTTTCAGGAAGCGGAGCGCTGGTTTCCTGAGAAGGATCTTTAATTGAGTGTTATTTAAATGTTGCTTGGGTTTGTTTTTCTGCTCACCACTGCTGTCTATATAAAACTGTGGTTACAGAAGTAAAATAAATTAGCCATAGACACCTGATCAGTTAGTGAAATTGCTGTCACAGATAAACAAAGCTGCAGACAGGTCAAGAAAAGTTCAGACTGAGGAAGCCTGACAAGTCTTGCTCCTGAAGCTTTGCAAATTCAGTGCAAAGCTTATGGCCTGTTAGTAGCAATGGCTATTATTACAGGGATACATGCTTACATACTGGACATGTTTTTCCTATAACTTCCCTCTTTTAAGCTTTCCAGAGCAGTTATCTCTGATGATTTTTAATCAAAACAGACGGTTCATGGAGGTCAGCTGCAGGCATGGCACTAATTGGAGCTCTGGCTGAAGTTGGCAATGATAGCACTGGCACCTCAAAAGAACATTTTGGCCAAGTGGAAGCTTGAAAGCTCCCAGTAGACTCCTCATGCTTTGTTTTGATCCAGGCATGGTCACAACAGGGAACCCTGTCACGCAATATTAACCACAGATCTGCCTAGCGAGATAGATCACAGCAGCAGATTACTCTATCTGGTGTGATTCACCTAACCAGATGTAGAGCTCTCCAAGTCCAAGTTCCTCATCACAAACAAGCCATGTTAACAGAAAACTAGTCTGTGTGGCAAACAAACAATGAGATTCAGCATATATTGTCCAATCTCCATGGTTCTGCAATGCCCTTTGTGGACTTCCTGGCTTGGATGCACCCCTAATGCCAACATCTCTTCATGAAGCCTATCTTGTAGTGTTGCACATGAATCTTTCTCATCACCTTGAATAAGCAACAGAGAATATTATCTCTGCTGCTGTCCTGAGATTGTAAGAATTCTTTTCTAGCTCTATTAGAAGATAATACAGATAGATAGAGAGATAGATAGATAGATAGATAGATAGATAGATAGATAGATAGCAAATTTAGCATGACATTTCTTTCCCTATTTACATTTTCATTCATTGAATTAATAGCACCCACTTTTTCCTTGGCTGATTAGTGAGCACTCAGCAAAGGATACCATCATAAAAGCGCTTACTCAAACACACACACACACGCACGCACGCACACACACACACACACAAAAAAGCCTAAGACCTCCCTTGATATTTTAAAGTCCAATATTGATAATAATGAATCGTCTCCACCTGGCTGTCAAGCATCCAGCTGTAAGCCCAGTAGCTAAGCCATACAAGCGCATGCAGAGTGCTACCTGCAGGTTTTATACTGGGATCAAGCTTTTAGCACCACACAGCTTAAGTGAGAGCTCTACCCACAGGGACACTGCCCAGCTGCCTTCCTGGGTACATTTTCACACAAATCCCAAGCCAGCAGACAGCTTCCCAGCATAGCAAATTAATCCGTCTGTATAAGAATGGGAGGTAGTTGAAAACCTACTTCGTTGAACCCAGAAGGGTTATATTGGCTTGTGAGGTTGTACGTGCTGCCATCAAAAGAAGAACAAGTGCTTCTACAAGAGTTTCCTTCCTTGAATTTGGAGCAAGTTTCTAAAGCAAAATACTCTGTCATGCAAGTAATAAAATTAATTTTTAATGAGGCAGCTGAAATACCTCTGCCTGGAATGGCTTTATTTTTTAGCAGCATCTGACTATAACCATCAGGGGTTAAGCAACAGCTGAGCATTAATTTTGATAACTTCAGTTTCAGGATAAGTTGACCAACCTGATCTGGTAGGAACTCACCCCAAAAAATTTTCCAAGGAACTTATTAACATTTCTCTCCTTTATCAGACAGAGTAATTGGAGTCATAAAGAAACAGCACATCTAGTTAAAGGTGGTCAAAGGTGGGAATAGAAACTGCATCTTCTGCACACTAGTCCAACCATAGTAGACACTAGGCAGTAGCCTTTCCAGTTATAAGGCAGAAATGGTTTAAGAAGAATGCCTGATGAGTCTCTCCATTGGCCTCATTAGGATTTGAATCAAATATAAAGGCTAATCTTTCTATGTTCCTCTATGGAGCTATGCTCTTAAATGATTCATATACACGAGGTGCATACATTAAATATGCAACGCTGTAGGCATCAATATGCAAGTGTTAGAAACAGCTCTTTATTTAAGCAACCTGGGCAAAACTCTGATTCTCCTATGAAAAAAAGAGTGCCAAAGGAGCTGGGAAAAAGATGATTCTTGTAGATGCCCTTTATTATTCACTGGAAAAGGTCTCATCTCTTGTGCATTTGTAAATAAACTTGAGTCCATGATTATGCATTGTCATGACTATTTTGTGATGAAATCACCAATCTATCTGTCTGAGCTGCTCTGGAATTAAGCTGAATTTTGCAAGTGACTTCTCTGTCAGGAAAATAGGTATAGAGCAATAGCTTGACTCCTGTACGAATCAGCCATATTAATAAAAAATCCACTGAGCTAATCCACTGGTGGTTTGACAGCCCACCCTTCCAAGGCTTGAAAAGCCTTGAAGTGTCTTAATTCATACCTGAATCTCACCTGTAAGATGCATTATTATGGATATTGTCACCATTTTTGAGAGACTTAGATCAGCTGTCTACACAGAAGTGTCTATCACCATTTGAGATGCTTCAGGGTATCTCACCAGCCTCCAGACATTACTTAAGAAGAATGCAGGTCCCCCATTGCATCTTCATCCTATGCTTCCTCCTCTTATGTATAGTTTGGATATCTCTAGATACCTGCTCTGAAGGTCTCAAAGAAGATGAGCAAAAAACCCAACCTATTATTCTCATAATCTCCAGAAGGAATCCCTAGTGATGTCATTTGTCAGTTACTGTTGACCCTGAAAGAGGTGGCTATTAATACCAGATTTCTCCAAATCCTGTTCTGCACTGTCACTAGAAGCAAATCCTTCTTTCCTCACAAGCTACAATGATAAACCCCGCAGAGCAGGTTGGTGCATTGGAGGACTCTGGCCTGAGAAAAAACAGGAGAAAATCTCCAGCAAAATCTTTACCAGCAACCAAACACTAGCACAGGCTCACCCATGTCATTTTAAACACCTAGAAAGGACTTTGTTACAGTTTTGGACCAAGGCACCTTGCCAGCTAACACTTTTCCAGTTATTGTCAGTTAGGAGTCACCACGGGTCAGGGGCCATTTGCTGTTTCACTAAGGGACATCCCTTGTGACCATCTAGAAAACGAGCACACTCAGCAGCCTGAACAAGATCTATGCCCATATTGGTTGGCCAGTCATGTCAGCAAAATCACATTTTAAGGTCTAAAGTCCCAGAATTACATTTTAAGGTCTAACATCCCTCCAGCCTAGAGACTCCAGGGAACACAAAACCTCAGAAAGGGTTTGTACTTACCTCCAGCAAGCCAGGAAGACCTGCCTGGACAGGCAAAAACCCCACAGATTTTCTTTCCCCCTGTTAACTTCAACAGCAGGAAAAGGCAAGTTTATCATTGCATCTTCAAACAGAAGTTTCCGGCACCTAAAACAAAATATTCCACTTTTCCATATAAATGCAGTAGCACAAGTCAAAGAGGGGAAAAAGTACCTATATTTCATAGGTGTATAGAACATGATGTTCTATTTATACAGTAGCTTTTCATCAGCTGCAGCCCACAGCCTCACGTAGCACTTATTAACAGGACTCTAAGAGCATTGGTTTCTCAGCTTATGCATAATTCAGACAGAAAAAAAACCCCAAACATTTCAGGGAAAAAGAAATTACATTACTTAAAAAAAAAAAAGGTAATCAATGGTTCGAAAGCATAGTTTGTCAGTAAACAACACTTTCAGTCTCAGCTACAAATGTTTTCTTTAAGGGATTCTTTAGTAAAGGTTTTTTTGATTAAACAGCACTATTAAAATGCAAAATTCCATTCAAATAAAAATCTGAAAGATTTAATTCTAAGAAGCAGGAATAGGAATGATTTAAGTGCTTTTCAAAATTGCTGTTTGCTTGATTTCTGCACAAATAAATTGACAATGCCAGCGATGAACATTCTGGTGCCTCCAAATCTAAATATCTCTCTTGGAAAATAGTTTCAGCTATAAAATGTTGCTGAGTTTTTCACTACACTGTTGCCTGCCTACAAATATTTTCAAAGAGGACACCATTTACTAAGCACACAGTATCTAGCACTACAAGAGAAGAGCTTTTCTGAGCAAACAGGATGATTGAGAACTAGAAATAGAGAACAAATATACTTCAGAGAAATATATAGTGGTATCACTAAAATATTGACATTTCTACAAGAGGGTGTTTGCAGTATTGTCTCTATTGAGCAGAGAGATTTTCAAAGTTGCAATGAATGCTCCAGCAGCCAGTAGTCCATGACAGTCCTTAGTGTAATTACCTGAGTGAGAACTCAGCCAAATGACCATTATCCTTCTGAGAACTGGCTTCTTCATTTTAATGAAAATTAGTCATCAAAGCTCTGGGCTGTTGTCTGGTCTGACTCTAGCTGTGCTCCCTTGCACTGGGTTTGGTCTTTCTTGATCACTCCATGGAAACCACTCATTAATTAATACATCCCCTGCAAATACAGATCTACCAGCTTCTCCATCATGGGCCAGACAGAAATCCTAGATAAATGACCCTTTAGAACATGTATGCTGCATCTATATGATATGCATTGTAAGTCCTGTGTATCCTGGACTTGCTAGATTCATTGTTCATGCGGCACATGAACTATCTGACATGGTGAGTGAGTCTGATTCTCCAGGGCATGCTCTATTTGCTGGCATTATGGGAAGTACACGTGCCAGCCACTCTCACACATTTGTCTCTAGGCTTCCACTGAATCAATAAGCTAAAAAGAGAGCCTTCTACTGAGTCCTTTTTAATGGTGCTACAGCTCAAGCTGAGTCCTTCTCAAACAAAGAAACCTCTGGGCTATTACAACCTTACGGTCTAAATTCCCCACCCTTCATGCAATAGTTCAGACAGGTGGTATAATTAGGGTCTGAGGTCATCCTGTTCTTCACTGGATCCTTTCATTGTCTCTAGGCAGGTGCTTTTTTTCTTATATAAGGTTACGGCTTCTGTTAATGAACGTAGCTTCCTTATCTTTTGTCTTGAGCCATCTCTGGGGCTTTCTTTTATTTCACTAGGTGTAAGTTCAACATATCCAGGTGAAACTTCACAGTTTGTGAGACTAAGGCTTCAGGAAATTTAGCTACTCCTGCTAAGCAAGTTATGCTGAACAAGTTCTATATAAGTAGTATACCAAATTGCATAATGCTGCACATGTTCAAATCAGATTTGTAGTATAGAGCCAAGGGTGTGTGTGTGTGTGTGATATATAATTTATTGTCCCTTGCGTTTTCAGAACTGCCTATGCAGCAGATCCAAAAATGCTACTTCACAGTGCACCCAGGTCCGAGGAATTCATCAGGATTAAGACACCTTTGATCAGTGGGACTTTGAGTACAAAGCATGTGAAAGGTGCTCCACAACCTCTGGGCCACCAAAGCAGCTGTGCACGGCACTGACACCGAATTTATGGGAACTCCCCACTCTTGGGTTTTCCCAGAACTAGTTTCTCAAGCCAAGGTTTAAAACATCATTCAATAGCTAGTGCAAATGAGGTAGAGAGTGAAGATTTCCACCACTTACTTTTCTGGTCCAGAAAAGGTTAAATAGCTCTCTTCACTGACAGTAAGAGCAGCTGAGCCTATTAATCTACAGATGGATTGTTTCTTTAATTATATGCTGTCACTGCTAACTTCACCAATTTTCCAGATAGATTTCTTTATTTTTACATGCACACATGTGTGTAGATAGATATATAGATATGTACATATTTTTATTTAAGTTCAGCATCCAGCTTCAGGCAGAAATGAGCCTAGTCACACTCAAAATTAAAAGTACTGCAAGCTCCTGAAATATTTTCTTCAATATATATATCCCCCTCTTCTCACCTCCTTCTCATCCCCCTCCTAAGTTACAAAGGAAATACTAATTGGCTTCAAGCATCAGGCACACCAGTATTATATGATCTCAGCTGACAGATACTGTACAGTAATTGGGTCAAACGCACAGATGCTCAGAATAACCAAAGCATTGTGGTTTTGCCTGAAGCTCTGTTGGAGGAAGAAAGGAGAATTTCACGGTAAAGGAACCCAACACAGTTACTTGCAGCTTGACTGCTTTTAGGATTTTTGACTAAAGCACTTCACTAGTTTAAGAGATTTATGAGGATTTTTACAAAATCTTCCAATATCCTCCAGGTAAAAAAATGCATTTTGCCTTCCTAGAAAAAACATCAGTCTGAGGATCACAAATATATCATTAACTTCATACAGGTAGTGTGACTTTACCACACACATCCACTCTTCATACCCTTCATCTTATCCAAAACTGAAATTGGGGCATCTCCTTTTGTGAAAATATGGCGGCATCATTAAGAGCTTCACATTTGTGCAGTAAGGTACTTGCAGTGCTGCCTCTGCTTAGTACAGAGATCGTCAGAATAACCACAGGAAACCTAACTAGTTCTGGGCTGCAGTGTGAGCACTTACACAGTCTGAAGGATCAGAATCCTCTTACCTGCTAGGAGCTGTGGCTGAGCCCTGCAACTGGTTAATTACACCATGGCAAGCTGGGAACAGTACAGCAGCATGAATAGCTGGATCCTGAGATAATATATATCTGCACACACCAGTGTCACAGGGGTATATGTCAGAGTAGTTAGATTGAAGCAACCTTAAGTCTTCACTGCTATAAATGGCTGTCAAGCAAATAGACTTCTCAGTGAAAATCAGTGCCTAAAGCTGGAATTGCTTTGCCAAAGCCTAGACTTGTAATAGTTTATGTCTGCAAGGGGTTAGGACTTGGGTTGTAAGATCTGGAACATTTTCAGATTGGGACAATGGACGTTTCTGTTGGCCGTGTTTGAAAACGTGGCTTGTTGCATCATGCTGATGCTTCTCCTTCTTTCCAGATACAAAGGATACATGAGAACTCATAAAAAATCCTACATGGTGCTACCCCACTAACTTTCTCTGCTACAGTGGTACAGGATGGGGTGGATAAGTTTAGCAGGGAGAAGGGATAGTCTGTACAATCATGAATGAATTAAGGGTTTCTGCGAGATGGTATTTCTTCAGTCAACTCCATCCGTGGAGAAAGAACAAGTGAGTGTAAAAAGGGCTCCAGAGAGCCAGACATTTTTTGAAAGGAGATGTGAAAAGCAGATGGCGTCTGCTCATTGTAGCAGCTCTGAAGATCCTTAAAATCTCTCAATCAGGAACCTTGGCAATTCATCCCATCCCAGGGACACACTAAAGCACCTTATGCAAACGGATATTACCGGTGTTGTCCCCCAACTCTTCCAAGATAATAATACTCTTGGCTAGATTCTGCACTTGTTCATGGGTTAAGTTCCAAAACACTGGAGGTGTCCACTGGCTTAGGTACTTGCCCATACTATCCTGCACATACTGCCACTCATAACTATTCAGCAGCAGGGAAGATCTCTGGTTGGTATCCTTAAATAGTTGTTAAACCTTAAACAAGATCTGGAACACTCAGAAGACATAGCAATAGGAACATATTGGTTTCAAATTCACACAGTCATTCAGAATTCTCAAAAGCTATTGAAATTGGCCTGGAAAAGAGAGGGAGGAAAAAGGGAGGTATCTCCCCCGTGGATTGGATTTCAGAGGTGAAAAAGTAAAAGGTATAGTTATTAACAGTTTCCAACAGATAGCTCCCAAAGTATGGAAATGATGACAACGCTGAGTAGAAATACCAGAATAGTTTCACAACCAGCAATTCTTTCATAGCATAAGCTAGTGTTACAAAGTACAACATGACGACCTTAGCCACGTTCCCATGGATGATAAACTGCACAACAGGGAACATATACTGCAAGTAAGGTGATACATAGCGCAACTTCAAAAACAGCACACCAACTTTGAAAGTAAATAAATAAATGTTGTGACTAGCAACTATTAAATTAATATGACAAATGCTTCTAAGAAATTTTGTCGTAATGCATTCTAGTCAGATTTTGTGTTACTTGAAACTGTCATGCCTCAAGTTGAGCACCAAAAAGGACTGTCATGGTTTGACCTCAGCTGGCAACAAAGTACCATGCTGGCTCACTTTACGCTCCCCAGGGGTATGAGCAGGAGAACTAGCGAAAAAGGCAAAACCTGTGAGTTGGGATAAGGACGCTTTAATAATTGAAATAAAGTAAAATATAATACAGTAATGATGATAGTAGTGAAAAGGGAGACGCAAAAAGAGCGAGAAGAATAAACCCCAGGAAACACAAGACAATTGCTCACCTCTCACTGTCTGTTGTCCAGCTTGTCCCTGAGCAGTGATCAGTGGTTCCCAGCCAGCTCCTCCCAGTTTATATGCTGGCCATGACATGCTGTGTTATGGAATATACCTGTGGCTTGTTCAGGTCAGCTGTGCTCCCTCCTGGCTTCTTGTGCCCATCCTCATTGGCCAATCATGAGAGACTGAAAAGTCCTTGATTAGGGAAAGCACTATTTAGTAACAGCTAAATCATTGGTGTTTAATAATAATGCTCTCATACTAAAGCTGAAACACAGCACTGTATCAGGTACTAGGAAGAAAATTAACTCTATCCCAGTTAAAACCAAGACACGGTAATCAGCCCCACTTTCCTCTTTAGTTTAGTGAACTTTTCCTGTCCAAGCTGTTTAGCAGGTTTGTTGCAGTCTTTATTGTTTCCAAGAGGGATGCAGCTTCATGCCTGGCATATAATTTAATGGAAGCAGAGGAGCCCTTGATCCCAAAGCAAGGATCTTCAATGCTACCCAGGCTTGACACACCAGGCAAAGAGCAACTCATCATTATCTGCACAGCAGTTGGGGCCATTGCAGCTTTTGAAGATGCCCACCAAAGACATCCAAGCCCTAACTCAAAATAAAATAAATACACATCCTCCTGAGATGACTATGTTTTGCTGATCAAAGTCAGAGCAAGTGCTGGGTGTCTTTGGGAAAATCCCAGAGTCTGGTTCACTTCATGCACACTCCCACTTTTAACAAAGCAAAGGACCCACTGGGATTTTACCCACAGCATAAAGGCAGGCTTCCTATCCGGAGGAAACTACCTTCCCTCAGCTGGGGAGTGGAAAGGAGTGTTGGATCAGAACTGCAAAGTCCATCTATATGGGGACTTCCTAGAGCCATGCAGAGCCTAAAGAACCACAGAAATAGTTTGGGAGTTGTTCAGGTTGGTTATTATTTTCATATCAGAGCAGTAAGCAGCTCAGACAGAACTAGTTTCTCAGCAGTGAGTAGTGCTTAAATCCTTCATACTACTTACATTGCTCCTCACATGTAAAGATCCCCACACTGCAACACTAATGGGCTATGTCTTTCAAATGGTCTGTTTGGGATGAAGCATGGGGAGAGATATTGGTGGCCATAGGGCCTGACAGGTGCTGTTCCATGTCGCAGCTTCAGTCCTGCCTTCTTGAGGAGCTCCATCCTCTCCAGCACTGCTGGCAGCAAATGCAGCTCAGTTGCCTGTGGTTCATAGGTCAGGGACCGGGCAAGGGGCGACCATGAGGCACCACCCTAGAAGTGGGTCAGTGTAGAGTCAGCTCACGTTCAACATGTAGACTTGATAGGCCTGCAAACATTGGCACAAGTCAGCAATAAGCATTGGAGAGCTTTGTTAAACAGCAATATTGTCTAGAGTAGAGTCATAGAATCTATCAGGGCAGGCAGAGCCTCAGCAAGGTTTGATGTCTGGCTGTACCTATCTCACCTGGGATCCTCACAGTTGCCACCACCCCTCCACTCATCCTCCAACACTGACCTAGATAGAGCTCAGCAGTTGTTAGCTGCTGATAGAATCTGCCATGAATTTGTCACCTTCCCTAGTGAATCAGCTTGAGCAGAAACCTCTTTTCCATGCAGCATACCTGCAAACACTGCAAGGACTCTCACTACATCTTAAATGATGCTAAGCAATCCCAACCCTGCCTACCTCTCCTATGTAAAAGCAGGGTTGAAATGAAGCGCAGCAGTCTCCTGCCCCTCTCCTATCCAGATTTTTCTGCCCAGATGCTGCCAAAAAACTAGGACAGCTATGGGCACATTATCTGTATGCATAACTTCTGCTTCTCTGCCTGCAAAGAAATATCAGAAAGGCAGATCCTGATGCTGCTGATTTCCCAGGATGATGAAATGGATCTATTTCTCTCTTATGCTTGTGGGTTTGCTGGCAATGCCTGTACCTGAGGATGCCGCTGCAGCACAGAAATATCCTGTGTGCCACCAGATCTGGCTGCTCTTGCTCAGACAAGCCAGGTGCCTGGAGATACCCACTGCACTCACACGCAGTTTGCTCTTTTTTGAGAGCATGACTCAGGAAAAAAACATAAGTTGTTGTTTTCTGAATATTAATAAGCACAATTATATGCATATGGCATATAATATAATTCCGCATATTGGACATGCAGCAGTCTCTAAGAAACTGAAGCACTTTGAATACAGAGCTGTGTTTTCTTATACAATTCACTGTTTATTACTAACACAGACAGGGCAGCAGCCCCATTTTCATCAGCACCAGGTACAATGAAAGCCTGAGTTTTTGACTGCTTTCACAAAATATTCTGAAATCCCATGACAGCCCAGGGCACCTTCCAGTGCTGCTTTCCCCTGATTCTGCCAATTTCTGACTTGATTAAAAGTGAGTACCTACTAAACATACAAAATCTAAGATCACATGTGGTAGAGCAGCATATGCACAAAAAAGGAGGAAAGGGGATCTCTGACACAGTGAGTTCACTTATTTTCTAGTTTTGGGTTTTTTTAGTTCCATTGTTTGTGTGTCTGTATGTGTTTATTCTGAATCATGGTAACTAGCAGAATAAAAGGAAAAAAGAGACTTTTTTTTTTTTCTTTTCTTAAAACCAAAATGTTTTGAGAATATCTCCCAATTAAACCCCTTTTGAAATCTAAAGCATTTTTTTGCTATGGGGAGGGCTGATACAAATCTTGCAATCCCTGACAAACCGGAGGAATGGAAATGTTCCAAGTGTTGTATAGCCTGTGATTAATCTGAAATAAGAGCATTAATAAAACATGATCTGCTTCTCTTCAGCAGACAGAGACTCATAAATAATAAAGCTATAAGATGTGGAGTCCAAAGTGGAAAGATTTTTTTCAGTGTCAGAAACAGTAGGAGAAAAATCCCTGAAAATGATGTGGGAGAAGTTAATTTAGAAGCCCCTATTGTTTGTTCTTTGCTCTGCTTACCTTCACTCCCTTCCCACCACAGCCTGTCACCTGCACAAAGCACAAACCATCCAGTCCTGAGCATCACCTGGGGTACCAGTAACCACCAGTAACTAATTTGTACCTGGAGGCTTTTCCCAGCTGTGCTGCCCAGCTACTATGCAAACCCAGGTGTAGATGCACTCATCACTTGTGTACTGCCTGCCTTGTAAAGCTTGTAATATCTTCCAAAGTCTGTACTCACTCATGTTGTGCATCACTAAACAAACGCATGCTCTTAGAATTATGTCAAAATGAAGCAATTTGTTATATGCTGGTTGTAAAGTGGAAGAAATCTTCAGATGTACCCCGAGTACTGCATACAGCTCTGGGGCACCCAGCGTAAGAAGGACATGAACTTGTTGGAGCAAGTCTAGGGATGCCACAAAAGATGCTCCAAGGGATGGAGCACCTCTGCTATGGAGACAGGCTGAGAGAGCTGGGCTTGTTCAGCCTGGAGAAGAAGCTGGGAATGGCTTTAGGAAGAAATTCTTTACCATGAGAGTGGTGAGGCACTGGCAAAGACCATCTCTGGCAGTGTCCAATGCTACGTTGGTTAAGGCTTGGAACAACCTGGTCTAGTGGAAGTTGTCCCTGCCAATGGCAGGGTATTGGAACTGGATGAGCTTTAAGGTACCTTCCAACCAAAACCATTCTATAATTCTATGAAGCACCCAACACATCTGGCAATTCACGGATATAAGCAGTACATAGACTTTCGAGGTCTTTATTCTCATTTCCTAGCACTAACACCCCACTTCTTCCAGCATGGAAGTGCAGTTTGCAATCAGCCACTTAGATCAGTTCAGAGCAGCCAAGAAGCCACCATGTTATACTATCTCATAGTGGACTCTAAAGAACTATAAGTACTGTGCTCAGCTGTGCTAAATAGAGGCAATTATATCGTTCCAACAAGCTGGAAGAAAGTGGAAATGAAGAAAAATATAAACGTGCCATTGAAAATGACAATGCAATGCAAAATTGTTGTATGCACGTTGCCTCAGGAGGGGGAGGTGAACTCCCAGTTCTGCTGCCCATGGTTTTCTCCTGCACCTCAGGTGGCTGGTGACTGTCCTCTGGCCCATAATGACCTACCCTTGCTGTTGCAAAAAGTCCATCCTCCTCCAGCTGTGAGTGTCTCCAGGTACCTAATGATAAAATAACTAGAACAGTGTTATTTTCCTAAACAGACAACTTCCATGAAGGTGGACAGAAGCAGCAGGTTGCCTCTCTGGTGTCACTTAACATGTTCAGTTTTCATGACTATATTAATTCTTCAGCCACTCCCAAAATCACAGGTAAAATGGCACTGAGGTTTTGATTTTTAATGACTACTGGAAATGTGTGCAAACTGAGAGGGACTCCAAAGTTGCTAACCTAGTAAAAAAGAGATGGCTGATATGGAAAAATATTAGCAAATCCAAGGACATAAAATTGGAAGCATATTCTCTCTGCACTGGGAATCCCTTCTGGGCCTAGCTCAGCGACAAATGGGAAAGAGAATAAGCCAATGCACCCATCCATCATCATGACTGTATCTATACAGAGAACACTTTCCATATGAGAAAGCATTATACATTTATTATAATAACTGTCCACATAATTTGCAGTACACTTCTCAGCCTGCTATCTACACATGGCCTTCATCCCTCTTAGTGAGAAATAGAGATAAATGCACAATTCAAAGGAAACTGGAGTGCTGGACAGTGAGGGAGGCAGAAAACAACTATTCAAACAGCAAATCAGCCCCGGAATTAAAAAACATGAAAATGCATTGGTCCAAAGAGAGTGAAAATCGGCCATCTCAACCATTCATGGTGCTGAGCCATGAGCAGGGGAGAGGAATAATGTAATTAAGGGCAGCACTGCTCTTTCCTCCATGATGGGATACTTTTCAAGGGCCCTCCTGCCCTTCCCAGTGACATCCACCAGCCTGCATTCGCAGCAAGGAGTTCGCCCCTGGAGACAACGACAGAGACATCCATCTCCAAAAGCTACCACATAACTGCTGAGCAGCAGGGACCATCCAAGTGCATGCTGTGGCAAAAATATGGTAATCTGACTCCTATTAACCAGCAATAAAATGTGCTGAACCTATCCCAAATTACCCTGCATGGACCCCTCCCAATATTCATGAACAGGTGCTTATCTAATATATGACCACTTCTACACTGGGAGGAGTCTGGATTTGTGAATCCTGTGCTGTGGGATCGCATAATATCCTCGCAGAGGCTGAGTGGGGTCCGCGGCACCCAGGATCCAATCTCCTCTTCCTTTACCCGGGGAGGCATAACGGGCAGCTCCATCTCTTTCTGCGGAAACATTTCTTTCTCTGGCTGTTTGAGGCAGGAAGAACATGAACATATGCACGGAGAATATCTACAGGCAAGACAGCCTTTATCAAACTGAGGTTGTGGTAAGGGAGAGGAGAGTACTTGCATTTTGCTGCGGTTTAAGCCAGGCCAGCATCTAAGAACCATGCAGCCAATCACTCGCTCACCAATGGGATGGGATGGGGAGGAAAACTGGAAAAAAAAGTAAAATCTCTGGGTTAAGATAAGAACAGTTTAACATCTAAACTAAAGTAATAACAACGATAGCAGCGATAAAAATAATAATTGCCATCATCATAAAAGCATAAAGAGGGAGAGGAACAAAACTCAGGAAAGATAAGTAATACACAATACAAGTGCTCACCACCTGCTGGCTGGTACCCAGCCTGACCCACACAGCGACTGGCCCCTCCTGGCCAGCTCCCCCCAGTTTATATACTGATCATGATGTTCTGTGGAGTGGAATATTGCTTTGGCTATTGTGGGTCGAATGTCCTGTCTCTGCTCCCTCCCAGCTTCTTGTGCACCTCCTCACTGGCAGAGCATGACTGAAAAGTCCTTGATCCTGGAAAGTGCTACTGAGTGATAACTGAATTTCTATACCACTTACGTCATGCCAGGACCATACTTCCCAACATACCATCACCTTTCCTGTGTTTTGATATATGCATAGAGATATAATTCATCATGGCAGTCCAGTGAAATTCTTCCTGAATGGAAAGGGTGATATATAACCCCCATTTTTAAAAAGGGAAAAAAAGAAGACCCAGTGAACTACTGTAGGGTGGTGAGACACCCAAATCCTGCCTGGTTCTTCATGCATTTCAGCTTCAGTCTCAAAAAACCCCCAAACCCCTGTCAGAGCTAGTGGATAACCCGTTTTTCAGTACCACTCCATCACTGGATGTCAGCTAGACTGGTATCAGTTAAACACTTCCTTGGTGAAAGTTGATAGCCAGACTCGCACTTTTTTTTCCAGCAAGCACATCCAGAGTCGTTCCCCTGCTTGTCTCAGTCTCCATGGTGGCCTGCAGGAGCTTGTTATTTTTCTCTTAGTCATGCCCAAACAGCTGCTATAAACAGATGCCCTACCAGTAGGAAGTCTCATTTTCTCTGTGTAACTTCAGTTCCTGTATCATACCATCT
Organism: Psilopsiagon aurifrons; assembly: GCA_025447955.1. Classification (NCBI taxonomy): domain Eukaryota; kingdom Metazoa; phylum Chordata; class Aves; order Psittaciformes; family Psittacidae; genus Psilopsiagon; species Psilopsiagon aurifrons. Next base: position 40,347 of record JAOEHY010050763.1, read on the forward strand.
GAATAATGTGTCAGAACTGTGATGTCTGCCATCTCTTCAGCTGCCTATTCACCTGACTTCCCTGTTGTCTCAGCCTGATGCAATCAAAGAGAAGCATAGGGTTCTCCTGGGCACCACTGGCCAGGAAGAAAAGTCTCTGATCACTGTTAATAAAGGTTCAGTAAGGCCCAAATTCTAATGCAATTAGTGGGAGAGTAACTGAATTGAATTTATTGTATCTTCACTGAGGACACGCAAAAGTACCTCAAGGACTATTGAGGCCATGTGTAACTCCAGAAGCTTAAACACTTTTCCATATACCCCCCTATCAGGAACTGCAAGAAGTTTAATCACATTTTCTTCCCAAATTACAGCTTCAAGGCAACTTGGTGACCTATGTCTGCAAATCTTTTTTTACAAAGGCTCTTGATTTATTTTGGTTAAGATGGATAAGCCCGTCTCATATTCCCAGCGGAGAAAGGCATTTTAGGATTGATATGCATCATTTTTAGATGTGCCTCCAGCAGTATAATCACAATCTCCGCCATGTAGCCGAATGCACTTTGAACAGTAGGCAGAAGAGGACTGGATGGAAGCTATTTAAACCCTTTTCTGATTACAGGTCTCAGGAAGGAACTGTTTGTTTTCTTTTCTCTGGTGTTCACTTTTTCCTTTTCTAGTGTTATCTCCACTAATGGGAAAATAAGGAAAAAAGAAGGACAGAACAGAAAGAATATGAACCTTGAAGCTCTACCCCAGGTAAGTAGGTAAACTTCATTGTTGGATTCATCAGGTTTCGTGTTTGGTTGACTTCTATGGTTTGTGGACTTTGACTGTTTATGTATGCAATCAATGATAATGAAAAATGAGTGAGCAAGTGAGTAAGACATTCTCTCTTTCACAGGAACCAATTACCAACTTTTGTGGAAGAATCTATCATGCTTTAAACAGCTTGATAAAAGGAGGACACATGTTAAATGTGAAATTTGAAAAAGCTACCCTTCTTCTGTGCCTGCATAATAATCCAACCTGAGCAAAATCCAACATTTAAGTAGACACCATAAGAACAGGATCCTTCTTTGTCCAAGATTGTGCTCCAAAATGTCTCATATATACCAACAGGGTATTGCAGTTTTTCTGGCGTAAACCAGTCCCATTTATTGACCTTTGGCAATAACCAATGCAAGTTATAAAAGGAATTGACCTAGGTCATGGCATAGCTCAAATAAAAAATTAATTCAAAGAAATTTCTATTGAGTCTGGAGCAAATGCGCCCTTCTTGACCAGTAAGATGTGTCCCAAATTAGTAGGGGTACTACAGAGATTGTTTGCTTAAAACAGGCACAGGAAGGGAACCCATGCACCACAGATGTGGCCACTAAAATTCAGAGTTCACACGTGAGAGGAGGGCGAGAGACAGCAGCTGATAGCTGTTATTCTAGCAGTTCAAAGCTGAGCATCACAATGTCGACATGGGGTAGGTGCATCTCTGATGGCAGTGGGGAAGATGACGGTGGGAACCTCCTTTTGGGGCTGACAGGTCTAAAATAAAGATATTTAAGCCTGAACTTCTCACCGCAGTCTTCTTCTATAGCCAATAGAAAGAAATTGGCACATCCAGAGAGCAGTTCATCTCACCCTAAAATATGAACATAAGGTCAGTCTGAACAAGACCCTTTGGAAGGGCTTACTCACACCTATTGGTTATAAGTGGACCCCAGCACAAGGAACTCAAATGCAGCCATCTGACTTTTAGATGCCTAAAATGAAAAGATACAATTTTCACTTTGAATCACGCACCTGTCCCTTTCCACCGTATCACATAACTCCTCTTCCATTTGGCTGTGTCCCCCACCACAGGACAGGGATGGGTGGAAAGGAACCATCCTGCTTTGTCTCTGAAGGGAATAGTAGACTCTTTCGCATTCCCTGTATGTGGGGCTAAGGATGCAACCTGCATCTTCATGCTGAGGATGGGTGGCTGCTCAACTACAGCAAAAGAAGCACAAAGTGAATGTTAATGGGGGAAAAAATTACCTTCCTGGTGTGTTTTGTTGGTTTGGTGTTTTTTTACCTTACTTCTGGAACAGGTTCATAAGATAATCTCAATTGCATAAGAAGCTGATCTTGGCTGAATCACACCCCATCAAAGGAGAGCTGTCTCCTACTGCACGATTCCAGAGGTGGCAGGCTTGCACTCTCTGTGCAGTGAGATGATTTCAGCCTGAGCTGGACTCATTACAGAGTCAGAGCGATTCCCGTACTCTGCATTCATTTACGTTCAGAGGCATTCACTTAAAAGTTCATCTCTTTTCCCAGTACCAGGAAAATCACTTCACTTCTCAGTGTGACAGAGACTTTTTGATCAACCTGAGATAGGATGTCCTACAGTAAAAACCTTGCCTCCTGCAGCAGGGTGCAATCTGCTCTCTTTTCCAGGTTTGATTTCCTCTGTTTTCCACCTTCAGATTCTTTCTTCACAAAGCATTGCAGACTGGGACAATTCAAACTCTGTTGGAGCCCATTAGGTAAGTTTTCAGCCCCTGTGAGTCTTTCCACATTTTATGGGTTTTAATCTTCAGAAGTGAATGACAGCCTAACAAAATACCCTTTGCAGGACTTTTTGTTCGCACTTGTGCCTAGATGTGTGTTCACTGTGTAGGCTGGTGGAAATTTCAGCAGTCGGATCCTGATCTCAGTCCCATACCTGGGAAACAGAGCTGCCCACATCATAGTGGCATTTGGAACATCAGTTCTCGGTAATGGAGGAGGAAGGTTGAGATACCAGCCTATGATACACCCACATGGTACTGTGGTGTTCTCCTAAATATGCAATTTCAAAACAAAATGAACAGGAGCATTCTTAAAGAGTTCAGATATTTTGCTGACATTTTTGAAAGAAACTATTTCCACCCACACAAGCTTTTCATTTTGGAAATTTCCTTAATTGCTCTACTGTTACCTTAATACTCAAACTTTGATCAGAACACTTTGATTCTAATGAAATGTTTTATTCTTAGAATTAACAGTAGCTCAAAACATCGCTTTCCTTAATTATCCTGATTGCAGAATCAGGGCAATTTGCCTGCTTAGTGCAAGAGGTGTCAAACAGCCTAGGAGTCAGAGCTGAGGCACACAGGTCCTCATGACTTCACGACCAGGATAAAAGCAACACGGGATTCTATGAAGGTTGCTCTTGAGAGGCAAGCAAAAGAAAAGGACATGAGAGTCAGGATTCAATTCCAGCTCTTCTCTTAGGCTTCTTGGATGGCATTCATCTCAGTAGGCTTAGATGCCTCTATCTGAGCTCCATATTTTTCTCCTTGCTGTGTTGTGTTCTTGTCTAGCTTAAAGAGCCTTTAGCATCCAATATTTTCCTCTCAATGGTGTACTTTTAAAGACAGCAATCAATTCCCTGCTTGACTGCAGCAGGGTAGATAGAGTTTGTGAGGTCTTATTGTAAGATCTATTTTCCAGCTCTGAAATAATTTGCATGAGTGACATAAATGGGCAAAGTAGTGCAAAAATAATCTTTGACTGAGAACTGGTTCTTAAAGATTACCAATTCTCAGCCAACGCCTATAATTCACAGGACTCAGAATTGCAAGTGTACAATAAAGTCTTCTATAAACCCAATTTCCACTTCTTTGTAGCATCATTTCTAGGACCGAGTGTCATTCTTGCAGCCAGGAATGGGTATTTTTCCGTGCAACAAAAGGACTTCCCTCTTACCTCACATCTGCTTTCAGCTATCATGAGGCAAAGGATCAAGGTGAACTCTTTAAAGGAGTTTCTGATGCCTTCTACATTGAGCAAGACTGTTAGCACATGAAATCCCGAGTTCCCTTGACGCCAAGGGCACTAGGGAAAGGGAGTTTTCCTAAACCAGTCAAATAGTTGAAGGGAAAGTAATTTGTTAAGTCACCCATACTGTTGACTTTTTATTACCATGTTATCGACCTCTATCTTTCAACAGGAGGAACAGAGACTCTTATTACAGGTGTCAGCTAATGTAGGGAAGTAATTATGTTAATGAACAAGACAAACAGAGATATGGTGAGGCAGAGTCAGGGGAATTAGCTCATGCAATGCATGAGAGCACATTTTAGCAGGGCACAGGTGACAAATGTCCTCATGACTGACAAATGAGGGAACTGAACCAGTGATCTCAGGAACAGAGGTGCAAGTACTTATTGCTGCTCTAAAAAAAGGCCCAACAAACACACAGTTCATGAGTCCAACCTCTAAGTTTAATCTGAAGGTTGCAAACCTACTATGTAAGGTCTGAATGCCTCCCAACTGCCTAAAAAATTTAATCAGAGAATGAACTAGCTTCTGGAAGTATCATCTCCTCTTGACTGATTTAGAAAGCACCTGGATTACTAATTTAAAATTACCAACAACCTTTTAAACATCTGATGTTAGATGAAATGTATTCTTCCCCTATTGTTTCAGTAGGAGAGATAGAATGGGCAGAGGAAAAGATGGCCCTGTTATACAGGTTACTTGGACTGCCTAAGTTTAGGAGAATCTGTAGCTTAGTGCTTTTCCAACTGTTGTTTTTTTTTTACGTGAGACAACGAAGACTTAGCTTCAGAATCTACACTCAGTAAAGTCTTCCCTCATCAGACAGCTCTTCTCTCTCCTGTCTGCTTGCAGAAGGACTGACAAAACCACTCTTCTCCAAAGCAAATACATTTCAGCAACCTTCTACTTCTTTTCTTTGTCAAGAGCTTCCTGCTAAACGGGATACAAAGGCAGATAAAAATCATCTTTTTCCCAGCCTAATCCTCCACAGCAGGCACCACATCAACTCCAGCTACTCAAGCTGCTAATTGCAGAAGGGGATGACTCTGGGAACTCCTGCACTCACCTCCTGTCAGCCTGTGCCATCTACAGCTCCCTAGTATCCATCTTGGGCTGCCAATATCTTAACAACCTTCTTTCCTTCCTACTGGGACATGCTTGGCTGAAGGGGGTCTGCACAGCGTGGGGCTTTGATGAACAGTGCATCTCGCTTTTGTTTTATTCTGTAGAGAATATTTTCAGGGTGTATTGGACACATGTGGCAAACAAACACACTGCCTGGGGGCACTTAAAAGCCAAGCAAGGAATTAGTCATGCTAAAGTTTTTGAAATGTGTGAAAACTGTTTTTCTGCTTTACTAAAAGCTACATGCTTGGCCTACTTTCAATGCAACTGGCAGCATATCAGTAAGAATATAAATACAGCATTTTAACAGGTGACAAGTTATGGAACAAGATATTAGACCTGATTAATTGATGCATCGTTGGCTTGTGCCAATGTGACTTGTCGTAACCTCTTTCCTCACTCCACGTTTTCTCCCTGCTGAAAGCTCACCTGTGACAAGTCACTGTTGCTCAACTGACAACTGGCAACCTGTCCATGGGTCCAGCACAAAGGTTGCACTGCAACTAAAGATATTAAATGCCCTTAAGACAAGTTCAGGCACAGGAATGCAGGAATAAGCATGTCAAAACAGGTCATTCTTATAAGCCCTAATTATGGTAGCATGACTGAGATTAATCATTTTAAATCCAGAAGTGAAAATCTGACCGTCACTCTGCTCCCACATCTTATACTGCTCACTTAGATGCAAGTGAATATTTGACTCATTCTTTGGGAAAGACTCAAACATCATTCTAGATTCATGGTGCCATTGGACAACGCTGGTTAGAAGTATTCATGTCTTAACCAAGCTGGCACTAGCGATTTGGACAGACCTTAGACCTATTCCTATAGAAATAATAGAATATGATGCTATGATGTTTTGCATTGGACATCCTCTGCTCACCTAGAGGACTGCAAGATCCTAGGAGCTGGGCTGCCTTAGTGCAGCATCGAGGGTTGGTGAGGTACCTTAAAAATCACTGTCCCCTGATGCCAAACAAGGAGTTCATGCTAAATACCAGCCATAGGTATGCAATGGTTTGGAAAGACTAGCACTACTCAACAGACTGGGAGAGAGAAAAGGGAATAGGTTGTTGTCTTCCTGCCAGCACATCAGCCTTTGATTCAAGTGATGTCGTGTTTAAAATACAAGTTTTACAAGCGCAAAATGCTATGTGTGGACCTGGTTTAAAGTCCATGTGTCCCACTGTTACTGCTTGAAGAAGGAGATTCCCCTGAACAACTCCTCTTGGAACTGAGGGAAGGTCTTAACAGGACCAGGGCAGTCTAACCAGACATTGACAAGGCCAGGACATCACCTGCTGTGCACAGACCAACCAGCCTTGAGCACAGAGCCTCACTCAAAGGACACACAAGCTCTTTCTTCCTCCTGAGGAGGACCACACTATGCAGAGGCCTTTGGACTCCTTCCCTGCTGGGTTCAGTACACAACAAATCTGAATGCACCCCCCCCCGTCACTCCAGAGTCTCCCTTGAGGACACCCGACATTCACATTCAGGTGTGGCAAAGGAACTTAGTGTGCTGACATTGCCACAGAGAAACAAATGAAGTCAGGATGACCTGACACCAGGCAGCACAGCTTCAAGGATAAATGTTCCTCATTTGGCAGGATGGATGGGAGCTCTAATTTCCTGGACTAATACTAGCAGTGAAAAATCAATTACACTGAGGTCTTTTAAACTAATCAAGCAAATGTATTAGGAGGTACATGGGCATACACACAGGCAGGCAGCTGAAGAAAAAAGAGAAAGGGGTCACAAAGCTTGTTCACGATGGATTTCAAACATATTCAGAACTGAAATGAGGGCTGTACTAGTGTTTATTCATAAGAGAATAACAGCAAGGAGTAAATAACTGAGAAGACCTTTGGATGCATCTTGGGTTTTCAGGTTAAATAAAGAGCCAAGACAAATTAAAGGAATGGAAAATGATGTGCTTCTTGGGGTTATTCATTAGGGCAAGACATTGTCTGTGGCCAGAGGAATTTCAACCTGAAAGATGATTTCCTGTAAGTCACCACAGCATTGGTGATTGGTAACAGCAAGGATGCTATTACTCTGGCATGTGTCCTTTTGTCAGGAGTATGCTTTAAAGCCACAAACTCCTTGCTGAAAGCCATCACTGCTGTGGTCATCGAGAGAGAGCACTGATGCATTGACATTTGCCTGCAGACATCAAAGATCAAGGCCTCACTGATCCAGGCACAAACTGCACAAAATAACAGACAATTTCTCATGCAAAAATCCCCTGATCCAAAGATAGAAAAATTGAGAGGACTGTGTTCTTCTTTTACAGACAGGAAAGTGAGGCACAGATGGAGTGTAGGATTCCCCAAGGTCACTTAGGGCGTCAGTAGCAGAATATGGGAGTGAATACATTTCTCCCAAAATGTGATGAACTACTGAAAACTTGAACATACGAATCTTTCCAGACATGGCACAGACATTAAAAATTAGTAGATACCCATGCTTTGGAAATGCACCTACACATCACCTGAATTTCTCTTAATATGATGGGACTTCTCTGAAAAGAGCAGAGCAGCAGATGTCTGTGTTAGAGCTTTGCAGTCCAGATATGGCTTGAAGGTCATATTTTACTTGTTGGGAAAGAGACTGCATTCAGAGGGCAGCAGAAAGGCTGCAAACAATGAGGTCTTAACCCCAGAAACAAGAAAAATTTTATAGAAGACAAAATTAAATTTATACTAGGGAAACTGGGATATTGTAAGGCAAGATTTTTGCTGCCACACGCAAACATAAAATAGATGCTAAAGACCAGAAATGCTATTACTTCATGGATGCAAAGAAAGAATTAAGGTGCCATTATTTCTGCTTGACTTGCACTTGACAGCACAGTTTTCCTCCCAATGCTTGTTAATGCCAGCATAAACGGAGGCCAACAACTGACACATACCACCAATGCTAATAAAAAGCACGGTTGCTTGGCACACAAAGACCTTTCCAAAAGCTCCTAATAACTTCAGAAACTGCTGTTATTATCACTATAGCCTCTATGAATGTTAGTCAAAGCATCTCTAAATGGAGGAAGCAAGCTGCAAGGTGCCATATCATCTCAGTTGACTTTATAGCAGCAATAACATTTAAATTTCTAATCCACCATTATTTCAAATGAGAAACTCTCATAGCTAGAGCTCATCCTTTCTCATTCCTTTGTCACATTGCCCTTTACTTTATAGCAATTCAGTCAGTCCCATCACTAAGATAAGTGATAGTCCATAGGCTGTTGTGCACTGATCCCTACAGTGACCCATCAAGTGAGTGAACAGCCTGCCTCCCAGGTGATAATGTGTCAGTAGTTGCTTGCTAGGTCCTGCTCTCTGGCTCTGGAGCTGATAGGTTTACATCCAAATAGAAAAAGTTAATGCTTGTTCACGTCCCTCACACTCTCACCCTAATGGCCTTCTGCTCACAACCACCATCTTCTCAGACCTCCCATTGCCTCCCTGTTGGAGCAGGCCAGCTGATTTATAGGTCCCTCCTGCTTCCAGAAACTCTGAGAGGTACAGGCTTCATCACAAGGGATGATGGCGGCATTTCTTCCTCACTGCAACCTCTTTCCTCAATTCTTTAGGTCAAGAAAGCCTTTTTTCTCTAAACTCATGCTCCAGTTAGCATATCTCCTGTTGATGCTAGCCAGCTAGCTAGCAGAGGTCCACCTTTGCTCTAGACAGCCTTGTAAGCACTTTGTTATAGGATGAAGGTTAGAGAAAGACCAAAGTGATTTTGATGAGAAATACCTGCAGTTACACAGCCTCAAGGGGTATCTTTGACAGATCTAAGACCTCATTAGCACAGTATTGCATTTATTTATGGAATTTTTAATACACTTCAGCAAAAAAAAGGTGCTATATAAATTGAGTCTTGCTTGGAAGGTGCAAAAGTCAGGACTTTCAGTCACTGCACTCTGTAACAAACGGGGACATGAACAGAGTAAGGAAAAAGGTTCAAGGTAGGTAGCAAGGGGAGTGATTATTTCAATTCAGTATGTGGGACCTGTTAAAGGAAAATAGCGAGAGTTTCTTCTCTTACAAATAGGCCTAAGGAAAAAGAAAAACATATTGGAAGGTATTATAAGACCTGGGCAGCTCAGTGTAACCAATGATGGAAGTGGATGTTTTCTATGAAATCTTGCACTCCAGAGTTTCTGTGTTGTGAAAAGGGCTAGTAAGGTACCAGTTTGACGAGCATAGTTAGTTTGGTGCACTGAAAAGGGCCAGTATAGCATGAACAACTGCAACAAGCCATTTGAGCTGCTGGTTATACCCATTTGGGTCATGTAGTGTGCTTTCAGTACACCAGCATTGTCACACCAGTTCAGCACCTAGTGTGGGTGCAGTTACAGTGGTGCAGTTTTAGTTTCTGACGTGTGCATCAGGCTTTGGTGATGAAATACAGGACCTCAGGCAAATGGCAAAAAGAAAAGTATATGGCAGAAAAAAAAATCTTCCAGATCCAGCTATTCTGGTGAGAGATGACAAAAACCACCCCACTGTGTTTCTTCCTCCTTTGCACTTTAGGTGCATCCACTGGTGGTTGGTCAAGATGCTCAGGCTGGGTTTCCTGTGTGAGTTGGATTTTCTTCCCCAAACTTGCTTTCACAGATACAAAGTATTTTTCCCCTATCTGAAAGCATCTTTTCTAACTGAAGACCAGTCCTCAAGAGGAAATTCTCACCAACGTGAGAATTTTATGGTCACAGTCTTTATGCTGTTGTATATCCTGTGTACATCTTAGTCATTTCACAATATTCAAGAAATTTCAGTCAAGAAACCTCTTAGTGTTCTTTGGTCCCAGGCTTCAGCATACCAGGAGTATCAGACACCATTGTGGAGGAGATGTTGGGAATTACAATGATCTCAGAAACCTGACCAAAGCTGACAAATGACAGGAAGATGCACAATGAGGTCCTTACAGATCTCATAACAGAGGGCTTTACCAAGTTCAAACCTTTATTTTCACAACCTCCCACTAAAAGCAGTATGGTACTCACTTGACAGATAAAAAAATGCAGTTACATGACTTCTCCAATGAAGTAGGATGCTTCTATACTAGTAAACAAACAAAGTCAAGGCATGAGCACTTTCAAGTGATCCCCCATGTTGTCAGCATGGTCTGTAGCTCAGTAGAGAATTTTTCAGGGGCTATTTGATGACACATGGGGAACTGGAGAGACAGATCCAGGCTAAGCCAAAATGAAGGTTAACAGCAAAGAAAAAAGACATTCACTACAGCAAAGAAGACATTCACTACTCTGCTGAGCCACAGAGTGGAAAGAGAGGAGAAGAGAACTTTCATGAGTGAAGAGGAGGACAGCTCTTGTCTGTCCAAAAGACATCAGCTTGATGCATGTTTGCTGTCTCTCTGAAAGCACTGAGCAAGCTCGCTGCAAGGATATGTTAAGGTGTTTCATGATTGTGTCTTATGAGTACATGTGCACAACTGCAATTAAAGCTTGAAACACCCCCGCATTTATCTGCTTATCTAAATGTTTTTGTTTCTGAGGTAAGCAGTTCATCCCCAATGCTTTGTTGATGTTCCTGGTGTGTCAGGAGCTAGTGCTGCACAACATGCGTCTTCCCAGTCCCAGAGGCTGCAATGCTCTGAGAAGGGTGCACTCTAGAGGTAAAGATGTAATCAAGACCCAAGCACAGACATCAGATGATATAACTGCAGCATTTCAGAGCAGCCTTGGAGCCACTTCCTCCAGCCCTGTTTTCTGACCTCAGCTTTAAAAGAACACGCAGACATCCTCTTGTGGTCAAGAAAAAAACCTGAGACTTTGAAGACCAGGGGTTGTGGTGGGTTGACCCTGGCTGAACATCAGTTAACCACCAAAGCTTCTCTATCACTCCCCTCCTCAACTGGACAGGGGAGATAAACTATAATGAAAAGCACACGGGTTGAGATAAGAACAGGGAGAGATCACTCAGCAGCTACAGTCATGGGCAAGACAGACTTGACCTGGGGAAATCAATTTAATTTGTTACCAGTCGAGTCAGATTGGTAGTAAAGTAGGGCAGCAAGAAATCAAACCAAATCTTAGGGACTTACTTCTGTATAGAGCACAGCTGAAAAGGAAGCATGGCCCAAAGATGCAGGTGGACAGAGGTCAAAGCCACGGGTGCAGTAGGAGACCATCTCACTGTCATCCAGCACCTTCATAATCCTGCCTTTAGACAAACCTCTTTGCACAGTGCAGGAGTAAAGGATGGAACCCAAAGCCACAAGGCAGAGATATATTAGATCACTGAGGACAAAGTGGATGAAATTTCTGGCACAGAGGCTGTGCCAATACACCGCTTCATCAAACCTGGCACCAAACCTTTAAGCTGCTCCTGTTTGTGACATAGGTCTCAGGGCTTTCCAGAAAGAAAAGAAATTCAGATTTATCTTTTGACCATGGCCACTAATGCCATTAGCAGAGCCCTGCAACTAGGCAGTTGTGATGTTTGCCTTTCTTTGACATTCCCAATCACAAAAGCCTAAATCCAGGCTTAACTCCAGGACTACAAAGCTAGGCAAACCCTCCTCAGTGCAAGAGCAGTCCACCCAGTCTCCAGCAAAGTCTGACAGGCTAAATCCTTTCCAAACCTTAAAATGTTGAGGACAGTTGCTTTTTCCCTACCAGCAATACATGCCTCCAAGCCACGATAGCCTGGACATAAGTTATAAACTACGGTCAATCAACATGAGATCTTATAGAGCTCAGTCTCATTCCCCCTTATAGGCTTCATAGAAGTGACAGCTTTGGTTTTGTGGAGGGTATGAAGGAAACGAGCCCACACACACACTAACCAGTGAGACACATGCAGCTCCTGTTCAGGCTGGAGTTGGATGCAATTCCCTTCCTTCACATACACTATTAATAAATTGCTTTAATCTCACAGTACCTATCAGATAGGCTTTTGCAGACCATGGTAACAGAGCAAAAGAAAATTGCAATTATTTTTCAGAGTATAAATAACTGGTGCATTTTCAATGTACATCAGATCTGTGAAATCACTAGGTTTCTTCTTCTGGTCTGGTTCTGGTAAAAAGGACAACCGAAAGACCAAGGGGAACTTCTGAGTTTCCTCCAAAGTGAAAATGCTGCTATTCTTTGTCACAACCACACACATGGATAAAACTCAGCGCAGTCCTCTGAAACACCTAGACCAGCTCTCCCAAAGTCATCGAGAGGAGCGGATCAGATCTGCAGAGGAGAATGTGCAGCCCTGGAGCTGGATGATGCAAAGGAAAAACAAGCTTGCTTCAGCTCCCTGGTACCTGCAGAGCAAACAGTACCTGCAGAGCAATCAGTGTGTTGTAGTCTGGATGTTTAAGAGGTCAGGATGGTATCAGTAATCACAGGGGCATATTTGCCATCTAAGCCACTTTCTACTTTGCTTGAAAGAGGAAAAAATACAACAAGCAGATGCAAATGGAAACATAGATCGCTCTAAGAAGTCATTTACATGGCCCTAAGGTCATAATTTCGAGACAGCTATTTTTATAAGTTTATTTTAAATAAGCTATTTCATTTAAAATGCAGCTATTTTTAAAAGACTGCTGGTGGAAAAAATATGGAGCAGATGCAGAAGAAAACAAGGATGATACACAGATGTGAGAAAATTCCTTACAAGACTTAAGAACTGAATCTGTGCAGTTAGCAAAAGGAGACATGACCAAGGCGTGTAAAAGCCTAATAGGGTGGTAACTCTGGGTAACGGTGGACTCATTAGCCGGATGAAAATTAAAGAGTGGAAACTAAAGCTGAACAAATTTAATCTGGAACTTACTGAAATGGCAGCTTCATCCTTTCCGACAGCTGCTGATGCAGAGAGGTGACTACTAAATGAATATGCACAGGTTAGGGGTTAGCTAAATGCAATTTAATCAGAATTAAGAAGGTGAAAATTAGCAAGCTGCTTCATACAGTGCAGATGTTACACCAGCACTCCCACTTCACCAAACCTTCTTCAGCTCATGGAAGAGGCACCAAAGCACTGGGATCAAACTTTTCAGAAATACTAAGGATCATTTCATGGATGCTGGATTGTAAACACATTCTTGGGTTTACAACAGAAATAACCTGGTGAACTGCTCTGCCATCCATTTATATCCTTTACTGAGTATTTGGCATTCTTTGCATAGTTCCCCTGTCACAGTGGGCTTCTGCCTATCCAAATATTTATGTGGGTGTCATCACTAGAGTATCTGAACATTTAGTTTTCTTTAAACAACCTACTTTTAGGTGAAGAAGTTTTGTTCCTTGTCACGAAAAATATCTACCACACGATGCAAAATGGGCTAGAGCAGTGTCATTCATGCTATAACAACATGAAATAGTTTTTTTTAATAACTCCAGGTAGCCTGCATTCCTATTTTATTCCTCTCAAGAGAAACCAGGCCAATTGTGTTTCATGCTGGAGAGATTGCCTACGAAACAGAAAAAATAAAGAAAAAAACGAAGGAAACCTGGTGGTGAATATATTTACTTTAGCAGTTCTGCACCTGACTGCATTGTTTCCTTCTGTTGTTTCTAGGGAGAAGCACTACAAAATGGTCCCAGTATTCAAGATATGAACAAATCCCTATTTTCCCAGTGGCAACCAACAACAGTTGTAGTGCCTGGACTTCCTTCTACCACCAGAGCAGCACAGGTACACTACTTATCACTGACATGAGCACCATTTCTGCCCATTGATCCATGAAATCTTCTAGAAGTAATCAGAAAAGTGATTTGGCCACGGTTTGGTGTCAGCTTCAAATACAGACACTGCTAAATGCCTCCTGAGGCAAATTATTATTACTATTATTCCAGCCTCTCAGCGGCTGCTTTGCACATGAAGATGCGCACATTCATGTCACATAACAGTGCACTTCTGACTGTGCCTACATTAGGTCCTTTAAAGGCATCCATCCGCCCTTTCTTTGGGGAAATTCAAGAGAACTGTAAAAAATGAAACAGTGATAGATTTAAGGTCTTCTGACTGCCTGGTGCAATTTGGTGTGATCTTTACTGCTCTTGCTGGTCACCAAATGGCATTTATAATACTAAGGGAAATTGACCCAACCTGGCCCAAGAAGGAACATCCAAGTCTCTGAAAACCAATAGCCAGGTTTGACACAAGAGGCCTTGCAACTATACCAACGCTTTGAGAGAACTGGGTTAAATGAAATATGTCTAATTCTTGGGTCAGACTAGCCAAAATCAGCAGCTTCCCCAGTCCAAGTACTCAATCACTGCTGTTTTCAACTCCTCATCCTCAGGCAATGTCCTTTTTTCCCCTGCAATTCTCCTGTGTCCCATTCACCAGCTGAGATTGGCCTCAGGATTCAAGTATCATTTTCTATCTGGAAGGGCACTTCAATTCTACACAAAGAAGCTTCAAGCACCGAGGTGCAGGCTTGAAACCAGACAGGCTCCTCCAAATGAGAAAGGCTGTTATTCTCTCACTAAGAAATAAAAGCTCTGGGAGGGTGAAGAAAGGGGAAAATGCAGCATGCTGGCATCCAAGACACAAGAGATACACCACTGAATATTTCCTTCTGGATATCTATTTCTGGATGCTGAGATAGCATCCAGAAGGAAATCCTCATCCAAAGGACCAAGAGCTTTTCATATCAAAGCATTTGAATTTTTAAGGATTTAATTCAATTTCTCATTGTTAAGGGCTTGGCCATGAATGCAGGAGATGATACAGCAAAACTGATTGCAGTGGTTTCTTACTCTCTAGAGCTGGTGTTGGATTTTTTTTAAGGCTTCTTGTTGGAGGCAAAGAGTTCCTGCACTGGCATGACACTGGCTTGATCCCACTTCTGATCCCACCTATCATTGGCTTAGCTCAGAAAGCACTATTTCGGGTTTGGGTTTTTCAGGAAAGGATGCCAAATGCCATAGATGTGTACCTTGTAGTCTCTGCAGGCCACCTCTATGTACTTCCTTTTGCAAGACAGTGAAATCAAACCCTGTGGATATGCAGTGCAGATAGCAAAAGAAAAAAAGAGGTGAAGAGAAATGCAAATAATAGCTGCTGCATTGGATTAGCATTAGTGGCAAAAAGGAGGGTGTTCAGGCTCTAGTCACTCATGATTAACACCAGCAAGAACACGAACGTTATATGGTACAAGACAGATTTCTTGCGGGGTGTTCAGTTCATGGTACCTGCCAGCTCTCTTTGGCTGATGATGAGACACCAGGAAGGCAGTGAGGACAACTCTTAACATTTTTCAAACCAGCCCATCACGGTCAGTTAAAGCACTGAGATTGTTGCATGTGGTTGGTTGCTTGTTCTGAGTTGGCTTATTTTTTCCCCTTTCTCATTCCTCTCAAACTCAGAGTTTTCACACATCAACCCTTAAGAGAGCTCAAGTGAGGAAGATTTCCTAAGATCAAGCTATCATGACCCTGCTTGATTCACATGCATCCTTTTCTCTTCCTCCAGCATTGCCTCTCACCACTTCGTGCCCTGCTTCCCCTCCTGTGTCAGCAGTACCAGGGAGAAAATCTGCTGAGCTTCCCCTCTGCTCTTCTTACGTTCCTTCCTCTGTAATCCCCCTACCAAAACCTGAGTTTTGCATCCTCCCCACTGGATGCTCACTGCCCTCTACAAGAGAAGAAACCAGCGGCCGTGTTTGCTGGTCTGCTCCCCCTTCCCTAGCTTTCCGTCTTTCACACACATGTGGGATCACCCTCCCTTATCCAATTTTCATTCTCTGAGCAGTGAACAAAGGAATATTTCCTTCATGAAAAGTTTAAGTAATTTTCTGGGGGTTTTTTTCAGCTTGAAACTCCGCAGACTGTGTCTGTTCTGGTTCCTCCATCACCACCTAATGGCATGAGAGAAAACAGCAATTGGATCCTGATAAATTCTGTGTAACTGGTGTTAAGGATGCGGGTTCTCACAGAGGCACCTACAGGACATTGTGTGCAGCTCTCTCACCGTGGATTTGTTTAAGAGATCAGTGCACGCACTCCTGACAGAATAGCCAAAACCAGGCCTCCCTCACCAGTCCACAGACAGAGCAGGCTTTCCCAGGGACACTGACAACTATTATTTCCAAGTGTAGCGAGTGGAAACCCAGAAGTGCAAAATGCCCAAAGAATGGAAGCAATGAAACACCGGGAGGAATTAACTCAGGTCCTTCATCATCGCAGAAGCATACAGAGCTCCTTCCCTGCTTCAGGTGTGCATGTGTACATACTTAAACTGATATTCAGTGCCAGTACAGGCCTGCTAAATACAGCCAAGCCCTTCCAAATAGATTTGTACAGGCAGTAAATGGCACAGGGCAAGGACAGGGCAAGGACCTTCTGCCTCCCCCTTACACCAAGGTAAAGCCACAAGTCATAAGGTCCAGTTCTTATACAGGTCTTTAGCTTGATCACAAGCTGTCACCCTATCAGCCCTCATTTAATCTGCTCACAAGCAAAGCATCTGATCTTGAGCTGCTTGACCTTTTTTTCCCCAAAGATATTCCTCCCTTTTGCACTGCTTCTAGCCATGCTCTTAATGTCCCACTAAAAAAAAAAAAAATAAAAAATAAATAAAAAATTCAAAATGCAATTTCTCTGACATATTCCTGCAATCAAACTTAATGCTATACAGTTTATGAGGTCTACAACATCCAACATGTTGACAAACCCTGCATAATGAGGAACTTGAGTGCAAATTTAATGCCAAGAAGCGTGCCGAGGGTAGAATGAAACCCTAATCAAGAAGAGACACTGAGATTTATCTCCAGAAAAGACAGTACTTCTGTCATCAAGAAATACAAAGCCCGAAGTTATCTATCTTGACTCTTTCTCCCAGCAAAACAGTGTAAGAATGCTTTTTTTGTCAATGGAAGTTAAGCCTGACTCAGGACTGACCCATCTCCCTTACCAAAAGAGCAAAACTGTAGGCAGACAAGGCTGTGTTCAGGCACTCCTGACCATTGACTCCCTCTAAGCTAAGCCAACTGCACACCTTGCCTAGAAAGGTGAATATCTGTCACCCTGTTTGTGGTGTCAGCCCAGGCCGGACCAGTCATCATCTGTCTGGACGGCAACACTTTGTTGGAGGACTCATTGGCCTCCCCAGACAGAAATCATCATCTGGAAGGCACAAGGAGAGCCATTCATGGCTGATGAGCAGCTCAGATTTGCTCTTTTGGGAGGTAATGAAACACTGTCTTCCTCCTCACCATGCACAGCAGCTAATTAGAGCATCCGCCCTCCAGAGATCATGCAGGCTTAAACATTTCCCTAGATTAAAAACAAAAAACATCACTTGGCACTGTCAGGCACAATAAAAAGAGACACGGACAGGTCTGCCAGAGCTGAAAGCCACAAAGGAAAGAAACACAGCTTGTGGCATATCAAGGAGGTCTTGTCCCTTGAAGGGCAAAACAAGAGGGAAGAGCTTGCTTTGCTACAGCTAAGCTTTATCCCAGCCCTCTGAAGAGGGAAATCATCTGCCCTCAAGAGCCCAATTCCATTACACATGGGCAGTGGAAACTCAGTGTTTTCACTCAGTGTTTTCACTGAGTTTCCCCCTGTGCCCCGTTGTTAACTCAGGGATGCTGGAAGGGGAATGAAGGAAAGAGTCATGAGAAGAAATCAGGGCTCCTGGTTTCAGGGACAGCAGTAGGGTAGAGGAACTGGGGCACAGGATAGTATCCTGAAGTCAGATGAGATTTGAATAACCTCTGTTCTGCTGCCCACATTGCTCAGGGTGCTGGCAATCCCATAGGCCTGGGTAAAGAGGAATAAAGTCAGAGTGGGGAGGTCTGTTCTGCTACTAGGTAGCTCAAGGACCAGCCCAACAAAGACATCAACTCTCTTTCCATCTCTACTACTGCACAAAGATGCGACTGTACTTCTCACTCCTGCCTCAGTTTCTCTTTTTTGAAACTCATGGTGTTGACCATGACTATAGAAGGGCCCTGATGAAAGTGGGAGATGGTGATAAGTGCTGCTAGCACTGGGGTTCATACCCTACCATCACAGTTCCGTTCCGTTCAGGATCCCCAGCTGATGATGATGCTATATGAGGAAGAAACCAGCAATGTTTGGAGACATATGGCTTCATTCAACACTTCTTCAAGTCAAGGCACCTGCTTTTACTCTATCCTCTTTACATCTCCAGCAAGAAAAATCTTACTTTGTTTATTCATTGAAAATATTTATAGTTTTGCATCGTG
This sequence comes from Psilopsiagon aurifrons, assembly GCA_025447955.1. Classification (NCBI taxonomy): domain Eukaryota; kingdom Metazoa; phylum Chordata; class Aves; order Psittaciformes; family Psittacidae; genus Psilopsiagon; species Psilopsiagon aurifrons. The sequence continues at coordinate 58,446 of JAOEHY010050763.1, forward strand.
CTTGCTAATGCAGAGGGGTCTGTTCCACCACCCACAGGCCAGGTTAGATTTACTTTCCCCTAACCCCCAATTTCGCAGTTCTCATTGCCTTTTCCTAAAGACTTTAAATCACAAGTTCCTTCACTTCACACTCAGGGAAGGAGCCGGTTTTCCTTGTTCAGTCATGTCTGACATGGGTATTTGCTCCTCAGTTGCTCGGAATGCAGAAAGAAAACAAGCAATACATTTACCTTGGCCAAACAAAAACTAGCCTGGGTCTCTCATGCTACCACAGAGCAAAGAGAATGGAAAATACCAGCACCTTGGTACCTTTTGTATTCACTTTGTAAAGACATAACAATAGTGAAAATACAAGGGCAATCCATCACCTTCTGTTTGCTAAGGGCATAAGAATTTCTGTCACATCAGGACCCATTATTCTTGAGCCCAGCTCTGCAATGTTTAATTTACACCCTATTACCAAAAGTGGCATAATTCAAGCTCATTTATAGGCTGCTTTGGTTTTTGGCTGCCTACAAATCTCTCTTAGGGGTGGTTGGGGCTGCAGGGGTTGAAGTTCAGCGGGTCCTGTGGATGAGAGCTAGATGTTGTGGTGGATGAGGTGAGGATTTTAGCTGATAGCTCCTATTCTCTCCAGTGATATAGGGATATTCACATCAGCTTTCAGAGTCCTAATTCATGCATGGCTAATCCAGCCTTACATGTGAAATCCAGCTGAACACACATTGCTATCCCCTCCCTCAACATAAACCTTCTGAACCTTGATCCTAGGGCAGGCTGTGCTTCCCTAAATCCAACATCAGGAGGCACACAGGTATCCCACTCAGATTTCCTTGCTCTTCTTTCTCATTCGTTTCTGAGGACTCTAAGATACTGTTTTTATTGCAGGGGTAATGCTTGATAGTTATTCCTGTTAACCTCTAGAGACAAAGCTCTTTCTGGAACACAACTTTAACATAAGCTCTCTGGTCCCAGGTAATAAAAATGGGTAATATTTTTCCTTATTCAGAAGTTTAGCTTTAATAACCAACATTTTCATTTTCTCCATCTCTATTGCTGCTGTCTTCATAAACCTACATAACCCTCCTAACGTTTATAATTGGGTTCAGAGGTCAGCTATAATCCTGGCTTGATCATGACATGCCATGTTTTTCTCTAGGATTTCTTTCCCTTGTGGACAAAGACAGTAGGCATCCCAAGGACATCACTCTCAAACAGCTCCAAATACAACTACTGAGCAGCAAAATCCTGCCTCTAGCTCACAGACACTTTCCTGAGCACATCCAAACGAAGATGTCTCAATCTGCAAAGTGGCTCCCACATTTAAAGTGAAATCAGTTGCTTTTGAGAAGGTTTGGAACCCATTTTGGACTTCCAGCTGCCTTTTCTCAAGGACATTGTTCTCTTGTAAATTTACTGTCACACCTGCTAATCCCATGCAAATCGATTAGATACCATCTCAAATGGTATTTGGCAGCTGTGTATAGGCTATTGAATCACCCCTGAGATGTGCAGGATAAGGGGGCTGAATTATGTTCCACTGCTGTCTGTTTCTCTCCTTTAACAGGAGTTCAGGGTGACTGGTTTAGACATGAAGTTTAACTTCTGTATGTTAGTTAGGATTACTCCTCTGCTGGGGATGTTTAGCCTCAATAAGAGAAAGCTCTGGAGGTTCTTGTTAATTTGTACAAATACCTGAATGGAGCTGGAAAGAAGTCAGAGCCAGACTCTCCTAGGTGGTATCCACAGGACAAAAGGCAATGGGCACAAACCAAAATATGGGAAATTCCACTTAAGCATAAGAGAGAAACCTTTTCACAGGCTGCCCAGAGAGGTTGCAGAGTTCCCACCCTTGGAGATATGCAAAACCTGATGATTTACATCCTTCTCCCAAAATCATGCTTTGGTCCTGGAAAGGTGTATCTAGAGGTGCCCAAAGCACAGCCAAGAGTAAGCGGGCAGTTAAGAAGCTAGGACAATCTAGCCTCTAGCACTCCAGTTCAAATGCTGGCCCTTTTATTTTACAGTCTAGAAGAACCATTTATTAACCATGATGGGAATGTTTTATAGCTGAGCTCATCTCACTGCTTCCTTTTAGCACAGCAATCTCCCTCCTGGGTTTCCACCCACACCCACGGTACACATGTACACGCACATGCCTCACACACAGCCACCCCCATGTCAACTCCAGTGCGCAACAGGCAAACACACCCAAACAAATACGTGCCCAAGCACCCTCATGGTCCACCCAAGAAACATGAAGTTGCTGAGCTCAACTCTTTTGCTAGCTTCCCAGTTTGATCAGATCACTCCCATTTAGCTTTCTCCACTGAGTCCTCATCCATCTGCTCATGTAATCACAGTGTTTCTGAATCACCGTGATTTCATTGATTTCTAAGGAGTTGCTCTGGATTTATGCTGACCAAGCAGATCAGAACCAGCTGGCAGTTTTGTTAAATGATCTCCCCTCAAATCAATACTTGATAGATGAGAGGGATGCTTGAGACTGAATGCAATTTCTCCAGAATGGAAGATACTTCATTAAAACATGAACTGCTTTGTTTCCTACAGCAAACTTGCAGTCTTTAAAAATTATAATAGTTAGAAATTAAATCAAAACAAATCAAATATCTCATGTGAAAGATAATGAAATGATGCTTGCGGCAAACCTCCCTTTGGAAAGAAAAATGGGTTTTGTAGTTATTTTTAAAGGATTTAGCTAACTTCTAGAGGCACAAGTTGTAGTTTGAAAGAAAATTCAGCTTATGTCAGGAGGATGTGGTCCTGGGCAGCTGGGTCTAGGAGGCCTTGCTTAAGTGGAGCAGTTGGACCAGTTGACTTCCAGAGGTCCCTTCCAACCCCAACCATTCTATGACTCTGAGACATCTCCCAGTACAAACCCAGAGAATCAGAGAATTACCATATCCTGAAACACATCTTCCTGCTGTGACCGTAAATATGTCAGTCAGGCCATAAATATGAGTCAGTCAAGGTCTGGCTCAGCACAATAGCCTATCCTTTCATACATACCTGTAATATGCACAGGCTATGGGAAAAATAGCATCTTCACACACTAGAGTCTTTCACTGCTGGGAACTTTTCACAGTTGGTTTTGCAACAGCTCAGCTTGGCACGAGAGCAGTAAGCTTGGCTTTGCTTAGAGGAAATGTTCCAAGAGCTGATGGGGCAAGAGTTATTCTGGGAAAACCATATGAGTTTTGGCCATGGTCCTAACACAGGAAACACAGGGCAGTAGATTCAATAAAGAAAGGAGAAACATTTCACAACATAGAGGTTATCTTCAAACAGAGCCACAGTTGGGTTCTCCTAACTGAAGAACAAATAATTGTGATGGATGGATTGAGAAAAGGCTTCTCCAGCTATTTACCATCCTTCCACCACCCCTGGAGTATCACCTGATCTTCCAGAAGGCAAGATCCCCAAAAACTTTAATCCTAGACACCATCAGGTGGCACAGCAAGACATAGGAGTGCCTGGTCAGGGACAGCACAGAGCAGCCAGTATGCAGTCTCTCAGCAATGAGAAGTGGTGGTTTTGCTTTTGAATTACTTTGGTGCTGAGCTGCTGCTGCTGGAAAAGTCTCAACAAAGAGACTTCAGCTATCACAGCACATGGCAAAGCTGGCTCATGCATCTGGATGTCCCACTTTCTGCAGGTGCAAATCCCAGCATTCCCATAGCTGAGTGTGTCGCTGGTTTATCCCAGTTGAGAATCCAGACATTTATTTTGAACTTCGATGCATGAAAACAGAAGGTGACCTGAGCTACAACAGGTATAAACAAGTGAAAGGTTAACAGAGGGTGCTGGAAAACCCAGAGTTCAAGAGAGGTTTTTCTAATAAATGAAAAAGTGACTTCAGGTTGGCTTCAGCTCAACAGAAAAGGCAGAAATAAATTAGCTTCCCTCAATAAAATCACATGCTTAGCTACTGCCAAGACATGAATGACACTGGAGATCTTTTCTTGGCTGAAAAGAGCAAGTTTATGTTAGCCATGTCAGGTTTGCAAGATGATGGCCATGTGAAATATGGATGCACACAAACTCTGTGTCAGTATTTTAAAAGGTAGCTACAAAGAGGATGGATGTTCCAGTATTTAAAGAGTGGCTACGGAGAAGATGGAGAGTCCCTTTGACAAGGAGCCATATGGAAAAGATGAGGGGTGATGGGCACAAGTTAGTCCTGGGGAGAGTCCAACCAGATGCAAGAGGAGCATTTTTCAGAATGAGAAAAATCAGCCATTGGAATAACCTCCTCAGAGAAGTGGTGACTCTCCAACACTGGAAACTGTTAAGACTTGGCTGGACAGGTTGTTGTGATATAGTCTAAGTCATGCACACCTGGGTCAGAGCAATGCCAGGCACAGCTACAGGTTGGGCAGAGAAGAGATCCAGAGCAGCCCTGAGGAGAAGGACTTGGGGGTGTTGGTCAGTGAGAAAATGAACATGAGCCAGCTTCAGTGTGCACTTGCAGCCCAGAAAGCCAACCGTATCCTGGGCTGCATCAAAAAGAGCGTGATCAGCAGGTCGAGGGAGGTGATCCTGCCCCTCTACTCTGCTCTCATGAGACCTCACTTGGAGTATTGTGTGCAG
>JAOEHY010050764.1:0-10269 GCA_025447955.1 Psilopsiagon aurifrons
CGGTTGCCTTGATTGGATGCTTCTTTCTTCCTTCTGATCTTGCCGAGTTCTCCCTACAATACTCCCCAAAACTTTCCAGCAACATTCCTCTGCTATCTCAAAGTTCTCCCTGCAGCTGCTCTAGCTGAGAAATACTCCACAACAAGGTTCTTTACACCCACAAGCCCATCTTGGAAATCTCACTCTGCAAGGCAAAATGGCCAGGACACTGAGGGCACCAATAGCCCTGCCTGTCCCTCCCTGAGCTTCCTCCAGCACTGCCAATGGCCCAGGACCCCACTTCAACCCAGCCTCTGCCCCAGGTACATTATGGGATATTGGTCTCTGGCTCCCCCCTGCCCTGCCCAGCCATGGGCCAGAGCTAGGTCCAATCATGGGCCAATGTCCTGCCTAGCCTCAGCCCAGTCCTGTCCCCAGGGAGGTGCCTGATGCCCAGGGTTGTTGCTTCCCCTCTCAGCCTTGCTTCTGGCTGGGGCGATGGGACAGGTCCTGGCTACCAGGCCCTGCCAGGATAGGGATCCCTTGATGCTCCCAGGGAGCACTTGGCCCACAGGGAGCCACTGGCTCTCCCTTCTCCCCGACAAAAGTAGTATTCCTGGCATATTCCTCATGCCCACAAATGGCAGGCAAAGAATTCTCAGCCGAGCATGGCAGTCTCTGGCACTGCCAAGCAGACAGCTGATTTTCCAATGTCAAAATGATTAGGATATATTTGTGACAATGGGAGGAGGCCATTTTCCAGGGAAGAAGCATAAACCCTTCCTTCACGTGTGCATCTTCCCAGCCACCTTGGAGGCACCGTGGTCAAGGAAACAAAGTTTGTATGGACATGTCAGCTCATGCAGGAGTTCTGGAGTACTTCTTCAATTTCAAATATGGAAAATAATATGATTCTATGTTAATTATTCTGTTTCAGAAATTCTGGAGATTTCATTAGCTGTATCCATTCAATATGCATTTTTGCATGCAGTGTCTTTAGACATTTCAGCAATAAATATAGGTCCTTCATTTGCAAAGCTATATTATCAGCAGTGCTGCAGTGAAGCAGTTATTCAATGGACCTGACCTCTCAGCAGCTGTGACCACTGCTATAAAGACACAAAAGTGAACCACAGCATGGGGCAGCCAAGTGTCCTGCACTGGCAAGAGCTGAATATTGAATCAGAAACCCTTTTGTAAGAACTTATTGTTCTATGTGACATTCTGGAGGCCAAATTGCCTCCCTATATCCTAGCAGTAGGTCTGAATTCCAATAAGGTCAGTGCAGGCACAGGTAAGCAAAACTTGGCAGGTCTGACAGGCAATTTTCCTGCTGTGATTTGGTGGGCTGAACTCCAGAGCATAAGGCTCCTTAATAGCACAGAAAATTACTCCCCTCTCCACATTTCTCTAGGCAGATTGCTGCCTGTTACGGAACACCCAGTTCCAATGCCTAGGTCATACCAAATGCCCCAGCACTGGAAAGAGAACGACCTCAGGGTAACACTCCAGGTACTTCCTCTATACTTTCCCAAGATTTAGGTTTTTGCATGGAAAGTATCTTCCCTAAAGATTCTTCCCAGAGCCAGGAGCAGGTAAAGTCAATGTAACAGTCAATACAAGACTTACACGTTTGCATTTTTTTTCATTATCTTTACCTATGCTTTCTTTTCACCTATTCTTTGTAGCCTCACCTGGCTGAAACAGATGATCCATTAGTGGTTGTATTCATTTATTTAAATGCAATGCCAAGAGGATACAGGGCATATAAACCAGCAGAACATCACTAGGGTGGCAGCATTTACAATGCATTCTGTGTAGAGTAATAAACTGGCTTTGTTTTTTCCAGCCTTTAAAAATTGCAACTTTTTACTTCACACAGAAAAAAAAGTCATTCCTTCAGTATGTGAATAACTGCCACCCTTCCACAGAGGGCAGCCAGCACCTACTGGAACATGGAGTTTTACAGCAGGATTTACATGTGCACTTGGGCAATCACAGGAGCACTAGAAAGGAACTGCTGAGATTCAAGCTATGAATACAGAGGAGGCAGATGTGAAGCAGATGAGAAGAAAACAGCATGTAAATGTACAATGGGTCAAGATGTAAGAACATGCTGCCAGGAATAAAAAGGTGAGAAAGGAAAAGAGAAATAGTTTACCTTCTGACTAAATTATGCACACTGTGATGAATGAATAATTCTGTGAGAGCAATGATGCTTCATGGAACTTGGTTGGCTCTGAAGTCTGGATTCCATTTTGGCATAGAATTTTGAAATGAATATTTACAAGGTGATTTATATGGACAAGATCAAGTTCTTTTCACTTAAAAAGAAGAAAAAACCTACAAATATATATATATATATATATATACAGGTTTTACAGTCTGAAAACATGAAGAGGAATCAAAAGAATTCAAACTTGCATGTTTTTAGGGTTAGACATAGTTTGGGAGTTTCATAAGTAAATCAATAAGGAATGGTCATGCAACCTTAGTCACTGCAAGGTAATTAACTTTGCTGAAATGTGTACGCTTCTGTGCTGATGATGTATTCAACATGATAACGAGAAAAGACAGCTCTTGCCCAGCTGCTTCATGTTCAAAATACTCAAGTGCCTGAACATGGCCAGTGTAATCTATTCCTAGCAGTCTGCAGTCTGAGTTGAGCACTACAAATTCTAAGCTCTCTTAAAAGTACTTAACCTCCTGGATGAAAAATTGTCCTTTTTTCTCTCTGTGCCACTCTTTTCCCATCCTTAAAAAAGGGGCAGCTGTTCTGTACCTATGAATAGAAGACTCTGTTCTATTTCATTACTCATAGAGATTAGTAGTACTTCTCAAGAGAAGTAAAATGCTTGTTAAAGATAAAGACTATATTTTAATATTCTATGGCTTGTCAGTATGCTCTTATTTATATATTTATATCAACATTTCTTTAGAAGTTACAAATTTTAGTATTGCTTTTGCTTACATGATCAAGCACCCTCTTCAGGTGAAATGAGAATATCATTAATGTATAGCTTGCATGTGTGCACTGATATTTCGTATGATATCTTTCTAGCTTTTATTTACTGGTTTAAGACTAAGAAAATCAGGGTTGGCTTTAACAGTAAAAATAATAATTAAAAAAATCACAGAAATCATAGCTATTCCTCATAATTACATATTCATACATTTTTTCTTCTCAAATTAAAAATTGGAAAGATCTGTCAATATATTTCTTTTTCCTAGATGACAACACAAAAAATGTAGAGGAATTAGAGGAAAAAAAAAGATCATAAACTTATGCTTAAATTATTAAAAGATGAGCTTTATTTAATAAAGCAAATGTTAACAGGGAGAAAAGTAAGATTCCAAAAAGTATGTTTTAGCAAAAATGAAACAAAGAATTGTGAGGGGGAAACCGGGAGTGTGATTTTAAGTACAAAAGTGGATGAATAATAGCCATTTGGCCCACTGATCCATCACTTCTCCCCTGACCTAAAGGTTTCACTTACCAAATACACTGAGAAAATTATCCTCAAATGAACTAAATGTCAATTTCTGTCTGACATTTGCAGTATTGTAGAGTTTTTGAAAGTCGGTTATCAATGTAACTTTCATTGTTTGGCCTGGATTAAGAAGGTATGTTATCCCATAAACAATATTACATGCAATGTGATAACTGGTCGGAGAAAAACTGAAAGTACTGGATGCTTTTCTGCTACATAAAGCTCTAGTTCAAGTTTTTTCCTCCATCAAAGGTTTTGCTGCAATAGCATCATCAATTTAATTAGAGATTTCCAAATATGCAATGCTGTGAGTGTGCAGTAGTGTGAAATGCAATCAGAAGTGAGCTGGAAGTTCATTACTAAATTGATAATACTTACTGAGAATTCATGAATTACCCTTAATCTGAACTGATATACTGCAAAGAATATTTTTAATCCCCAAATCTGCAGATTTTATTAAATTGCTGCCTGCAATGAAAAAATTAAACATCAGGGAGAGACTTCTGGAGTACAAATGGATTAAATGAATTCCAGCAAGATTTTCACATGTCCATCAGCCATGACAAGAATACAAGAAAAGGGCTTGTAGAATCTAGGCCAGTGATCCAGGGAAAAATGTTGAGAAAGAAAACAAGGTGTCAGTGTATGATGGGCTGTAATAACATAACATAGTTGCCAAATAAGGTTCTGCAGAAGGAGGGAGAAAGCAAAAACCCACTGCTTCCATTTATTTAAATTGCATAGACACATGGATAGATTAATTATAGGAGGGAGAGCAAGATCAAAGGTTTGTTTAAAATGGGGGTGGGTTGTCTTATAACTAAAGGAGATAAGACTTGGATTTGAAATCACAAGATATCTAAGAAAGGGAAAAAATTAACATAAGAATACATTTTAAAAAAGAAATCATTTAGTAGCGGCACTGTGTTAAACGATCACAAGTCTATAGTTTTGGAATAGTTCTTAAAGAGGAATTAAGTAGAAATTCCTACTAAGCTATCCACCCAAAACTTGCACATCTGAATTCCTTACTGTAGTACTGCACAGTCCCTGACCAGCCTTTGAATTTACATTGAAAATACTGTAGCTTACTCTTCAAAGTTTGAGTATAATGGTTCAGGTAAATTTATACAGTCTTCTTCCATACATAGTTGCTGAGATGAAGCTCCCATGTATAATCAGTTGCATTCAGATTAAAAAATTTTCCTGGCATAATCATTTTGGTAACAATAAATCATTTTTATAGTACCTTTATATAATTGTTTCTGTTAGACTACATAGTGCATTTATATTTATGGAATGAGGAATGAGTGTGCCAGTCAGTGTCAATCTCCTTTTTTAACTCTCCTACAGGGTACAAATTCATACCACTATCTTTTGACATTAGCAGTTACTCTACACTTCTGAGTAGGCAGTGGACACACTTTCTCAAAAAACTCACTGTTTTCTATACTGCCCTCATAAATAAGAGAATTTTTCTTGTGCATTTTTTTTGTTCCGTGTCCTTTTTATGTTGAAGACACCAGAACTGCACACAATACTCCAAGTAAGGTCTCACAAGAGCAGAGTAGAGGGACAGGATCACCTCCCTCCACCTGCTGGTCACACTCCTATTGATGCAGCCCAGGATACCGCTGGCTGTCTGGGCTGCGAGCTCACACTGCCGGTTCATGTTCATTTCCTCATCGACCAATACCCCTAAGTTTTTCTCCGCAGGGCTGCTCTGAATCTCTTCTCTGCCCAACCTGGAGCTGTGTCTGGGATTGCCGTGACCCAGGTGTAAGACCTTCACTTGTCATGGTTAAAATTCATCAGGTTGGCATCAGCCCACCTCACAAGTATGTCAAGGTCCCTCTGGATGTTGTTCCTTCCCTTCAGCGTATCAACCGAACCACCCAGCTTGGCGTCATCGGCAAACTTGCTGAGGGCACACTCAATCCCACTGTCCACGTCGCCGACAAAGATGTTGAACAAGATCAGTCCCATCACTGATCCCTGAGGGACACCACTCGTTACTGGTCTTCATCTGGACATTGAGCCATTGAGCACAATTCTTTGCGTGCAGCCATCCAGCCAGTTCTTTATCCACTGAGTGGTCCATCTCCTATCAACTTGATGTCTCTCCAATTTAGAGACAAAGATGTCATGTGGGACAGTATTGAACCCTTTGCACAAGTGCAGGTAGATGACATCAACTGCTCTTCCCCTGTCCATCAGTTCCATAGCCCCTCATAGAAGGACACCAGATTGGTCAGGCAGGATTTCCCCTTAGTGAAGCCATGCTGGCTGTCACCATGCACCTTGTTGTTTTTCATGTGCCTCAGCATGCCTTCCAGGAGAATCTGCTCCAAGATTTTGCCAGGCAGAGAGGTGAGGCTGACTGGTCTGAAGTTCCCCGGCTCATCCATTTTCCCCTTCTTGAAAAGGGGAGGGAATATTTCCCTTTTTCCAGTCTTTGGGAACTTCGACTTACTGCCGTGGTTTTTCAAATATGATGGACAGTGGCTCAGGAACTTCATTTGCCAGCTCCTTCACAACCCGCAGATGGATTTCATCAGTTCGCTTAGATTTGTATACGTTCAGGTTCCTAAGATGGTCTCGAACCAGATGTTCCAAGCTCTAAATTATCTTCACGTCCCTTCACTAAACTCACTCCAGTATGCCCTTGTTTCTTTTTTCTGGGCACGCCAGCACCAGACACAGCAATCTAGATGTGTCTCAGTAGGGCTGAGCAGAGTCTCAGTTGGGCTCAGAAGAGTGGAAGGATCACCTCCCTTAGCCTGCTCTCCACACTGTGTAATGTAGTTTCGTAGCCTGTTGGACGTTTTTGCTGTAGGTGTATGTTGCTGGCTCATGGTCAGCTTTGGTGCTCACGAGAAGCCCCAAGTCCTTCCTTGCTAAGCTGATTTTCAACTGATTGGCCCCAGCCTGTCCTGGTACTCATTTCTGTAACTTGTCAAGGTCCCTCTGTGTTTTGGCAGTACATAAGTTTTTCCAGTACATAAGCCACTATTCCCAGTTTTTACCATCTGCAGATTTGCTGTGGGTGACAAATGAAGTTGTTAAACAGTACTGCAAATATTAATGACCTTTGGGACAAACCACTAGTATGTGGCTAGCACTTTGTGTCTTTAATGACAATCCTTTAAGCCAACAGTTCAGTCACTTTTCAACCAACCTCCCTCTTTCTAAACCATTCTTCATTATTTTAGCTATGTGGATATGATGTGAGACAGTGTGAAAGCTTATAAAGTCAACATAAATCATAAATAACATCTCCACTGGGCAAGTCATTTCATTGTAGAAGTCTTCTAAGTTAGTGAGTTATGATTTCCCCTTCAAAAATCCATGATGGCTTCTCCCATCACATTTCTGTGATATGAACATTACAAGCCTGTAGTTCCCTAGATCCTCTTTCTTGCCCTTCTTGAATACGGTAGTGACAGTTATTTACTTTCAGTCCTTAGGAGTCTCCCCACTGCTCCTCACCTCTCATTACTATTATTGATCATGTAGTTACAAAGTCTCCAAGAACTAATTACAGTTTCTGAGATCCTTGCAATAAATATCAAAACAAAATGAAATGCAAAGGAAAAAAAAAACCAAAAAAAAACCCCCAAACAAACAAACAAACAAAAAAAAACAAAACAAAACCAACACACACGTAAAACCAGAAAAGAAACAATGAAAAAAAACCTCAGAAAATAACCCATAAGTGATTGTTCATGGAGAATATGATGCTATGTGTATTGAAATCTGTTTGATTAGAGTGTAATACATCTTAGAAGACAACATATAACTGAATACCATTGTTTCTAGAAAGACACTTTTGCATTTGACTAGCAATTACTTTATATTACTCAGTGGAATGCAAACCAGGAGAACATCAAATAAAACTGAAGATGGAATAGAATCAAGAATTCTATACAGTAATCATGTGATTCTTTCAATAAGGCAAACTGTAAACTTAATTTCACTTTAAATGTAGGACAACTGCTTGTCCCATTTCTAAAACCATGGCATAGGGCATTTATATAAATCTATGCATGTTAGGCAGGTCTTGCTTTCTTATTCTTCTTTAACTGACAAAAAGTCTCAGAAATACCCATGGGAAGAAATAAATTGAAGAACAAAGAGAAAGTAAATTAAAGAGTAGCTGATTGAAAGTCCAATATTGTAAAGGAGATTAAACCTTAAGAAGACCATGAATAGGAAATGATATGAATAGGAACAAAATTAGAGTTCAATGCAACATCTTTACTACATGTCTACTGATTTTCAGGTTTTTATCTCAGTTTTGCATGAAAAAGAGAACATAGGGAATTACTGCAAAAAACACCAACCACTTTAAAAGCAGCTGAAGAATCCTTGTGGCTTGCATTATTTTTTAATCCCAAAATATGTGGTTTGCTTTCTATTCCAGTGAATCCAGAAAATAAATCTTTCTTTTCCATGGGAGTGACATCAGTGGCTGTGTAAGGTTTCCTGAGACTAGAAAAATTGAAAAAAAATCTGTCTCCACAATGTCTTTTTAACTCATATAAAACAGTCAAAACAATTCCAAGAGGGCCATAAGCATTTATATTATTATAAAAAATGGAAAACTGGAACACTGCCAGAGGAAAAAAATGAGAAGACTATTATGCATGCAAGTCAGTGTTTAAGGAGAGACAATTATCTTACCTGTTATTTCTTCTAAGTCTTTTCCTTCATGCTATTTATATCAGGATAAGGAGGGTATGGGATATGTATTTCTCCCTTATCTGGATATTTTCCTTTGCTGGAAAATCTGTAACTGGGGAGTTCAAGACTAATTCTATTTCCTTAGAGTAGAATATGGAGCCAGAGAATTGGGTCTTCTGAGTTTGTGACCAGTGTAAAATATTGCACAGGTTATGTATGTCAGTAATGGACTGGATTTTATAATTTCCACATTTACTTCAGTCTTATGTCCTCATATGACCACTACACAATTGGTGTCGTCATAGTGCCTAATCTAGTACTTCTAAAGTGAATCTTTTAGTGACAGAATTGACTTCCTGAATTTCTCTGGATGTAGAGCTTCAAAGCCAAATCAATCTTATTTTTGATACAGCTAAAAAAAAGTGAATAAAAAAAAAAAAAAAAAAAAAAAGAAGAAAAGGGTCTTTCAAATTATTTTATTCTTATACACCTATCTCAGTTTTGGTCCTTGATTCAGTTTATGCGATAACAGATATTTACCATGACACACTGCAAAGATCACTTGCCAATTCCCCAAAGATTCTAAGCATGTAAAAACTCAGCAAACAATGTTTGCATGTATATGTCCCTGGAAAGTTTCATTCACTCAGAAACATCGTATATAGGCCAAGACTACTTGCCTCTGTTGCTTTGTAACTACATCTGCCACATTCTCACTGACACTTTGAGCAATGTCAGACCCTTAACATCCTCTTTTATTGCAAACCTGAGTTTTCAGAGCAATGAATTATAACATAGAAAATGGAGTAGAACAATTTTGCCTCTCCTATATTAACGGTCTAGCCTCTTTCTCCTCGAGAGCCTTCCATTTGACAGTTTGTCACACTCCCCTTTAAAATGTTCATCCTGATTTAATTTTTTAAAGTCAAGCAGTTTAATATGATGCAACTTTGGTGTATGTATATTAAGAAAAGAAAAGAGGGTAGAGGGAAAGCAGAGAAGAGGCAACTTCAGAAATGAAAATATTTCATCTTGGGGTAACATATGAAGGCTTAGCACAGATTTGTCTCTGAATATGCCAGGTTTATGATATGTGCAATTAACCTTTTAACTATGATCTGATGGATATTAATTTACTGATTATCTAATAGGTACAAACTTAATTTATAATCTAACTGTAGTATAGGATTTTTTAACATGTATCAGCACAGCTCCTAGTACAGTGAATAAAGACTGTGATCAAAATCACAATTTTAATAATACTAAGACATTTAATGGACTGTCATATGGGGAAGAACATCTTTTTTTCTGTGAGATGTTATTATCATATTATTGCCTATACCTGGAAAAATCTTTATTGTATGTTAATCCTGCAGATCTGTTTCACTATTAAACACAGATCTAAAAGTCCTAACTACAGTTCTAAATAATGGGCTTCATAAAATGTAAATTCATTTTTATAAAGAGAGATCATTTTGGGTTCACTAAAGAGAGAGAACTGACAGTATACAGAGAGTGTTAGAATACTCCACTCCAACAGCTCAGAAAATAAATCCTTGGTAATTTACTCTCCAGAAAGAGAAAAGGATTTGGTAAGTTGAAAGGGAACACTTTTGACCTTATGAGGAATAGACAAATAATTTATGAAATAGATGGAAACTTTTTACTGCCAAGTGTAGTGTGAATGAATGACTAGATCTAAACCGTTTGCACTCCTGTACCTTTCTGGAATACAAGTCTGCCACCACAAATTGTCACAAAAGCAGAATAGCCACACTCTTAGATAATGCTTTGTCCTTGCACCTGCAAGAATGACAAGCAAAAAGAAAGATTATCATTACAGTAACAAGGTAATAAACACTGAAAAAAATGTTATTAAAACAGTTGAATTTTATCAGTCAATAATATCTGGTTTGAGTCATGCTAAATTGAGCAGCCCCTTAAGTGTTTGATTTCAAATTCTTTTTTTTAACTTGTAGACATTTATTTCTTTTTCCAATAGACTGTTGATTTTTCTTTATATTAATTAAAAAAAATCAGTTTGTCGTGGTTTAAGCTGTAAATCAGCCACGCAGTTTGTTAACTCACCTCCCCCTCCTAAAAGAGCTGCCTCGGT
>JAOEHY010050766.1:0-15695 GCA_025447955.1 Psilopsiagon aurifrons
CGCCGCGGGTTGTGGGAGGGCGCCCGGGCCCCGCCCCTGCGGGCCAATCGCGGCGCTGTTGCCGGGGCCGGGCCGACCGCCCGACGTTGCCAGGGAGACGGCGGGACGTTGAAAACACACAAACCTGTTGACGTCGGTGCGTGGTTTCCGTAGAAACGGGACGGCAACGTCATCGCCCTCCCCCTCCCTCCTCTCCCCGCCGGAGCTCGCGGGCGACGCAGGCGGCGGCGTCAGCCGCGGCGGGAGGGGTGGAGCCCCGTCGCCATGGCAGCGGCAGAGGGTGGGGCCGGGTCGCCATGGCAGCAGAAGCGGCTGTTGTTTGTTTGGGAGCCGCCGCCGCCGGCCCCAGACCTGGTCCTCCTCGGGCGCCCTGCCCACGCGGCTGCCGGCGCCCGGCCCGAGCCGCTGCTGCCCGCCCAGCCCAGGGAGCTCCCACGGATAGAAGGCAGCAGCCCGGGGTGCGGGACAGCGGCGATACAGTCAGCCGGCAGTCCCGGCTGAAGCAGCCGCCCTTCAGGCACCTGGTGGCCCGGGGGGCAGGGGTTTTGTGACTGAGAAGGGCCCGGGGTTAAACGTAACGCTGCTGGAAAGGAGTATTTACTTTCAACCCGGACCAGCTGTGCAGCCCGCTGCTCTGGGGAACCTGACTGCAGGGCTAACAGCCTGGCTGGTGCAGAGCTGAGAGGGATGGGCAGATGGACAGGCGGATGGATGCATGGACAAGATGGATGGATGGACAGATGACTGGCCAGAGGCCACACTGTAGGCACTGCTCTGAGAGGAGCAGGCACATGCTCTTGCCCTGCTGCATGCATGGGCTAAGCACATGTGCCGCAGGCCTGCCATGCTTATTGCCTGGGGTGCTGAGTGGGGTGTGCATGTGAAGCGTGTGCCCAGCAACACTCAGAAATGTGGCCTCAAAACAGAAAGAAGGGAACCAAAAAGTGAACCACAGATGTTGCAGTGTGTTCTGGTCCATCTCTTGAGGAGTGGTCGGATCCATCCCAGCAAAGCCTGCTCTGCCAAAACCACCCAGCAGCTGTGTGGTGCTAGCATGTGCTCCTGCAACCTGCAGCGGCGGTATCCAGCAGAGGCCAGACAGACCAAATTCTCCCTGTGTGCCAGGGCAGCACAGGCTGCTCGAGGGAACCCCGCTCCCAGTGCCCTGCCTCCACCCCGGCTGCCAGCCTTTGGGTGTGCTTTGGGTGTCCTCTCCTCTGACATCAGCTTCCTCCCATACAACACACGGCAGCCAAAGCCCTCCCAGGTGAAATGCTGTCGAGGAGAGTGGGGTGGGAGGGCACCCACCCACTGGCATATCCCCCACGCCAGGGCAGGTGTGTGTGTGTCACAGCAGCTGGGGCTCCCCTCAAACCCAAAGGCTGTCTTCACACCGGGGGTTGCACAAGTGCCGCAGGCAGATGGGAGCGGAGGGAACCTTGGGGCCACCCTGGCCTTGGCACAGTGTCGGGTGCCTGCGGGGTGGGAACTCCCAGCGCCTGTTCCCGCCGCAGCCATCTGCTGAGGCCAGCAAACTGGAAACCAGCTGCTTGCCCAACCCTCGCCAGCAGCCAGGCTGTTGTCATTGTTGCTTGCTTTACATCAGCTCTGTTTGGTTTGGCAGGCGGAGAGCAGCAGGTTCAATCCGGGCAATTTTATGAGGGCTGGTTCCTGTCCCACACCCCTCACTGGTGAACACGGTGTACATTGAGGATACCCTTGCCCTGCAGCCCCAGGGCAGGAAAGGGTGCGGCTGAAATTAGTGTTTGCTTCTCAAGGGCAAGCCTGAAGTGCCTGTGTTTGGAAAGGTAATCACCAGGCGTGAGAAAAGGCCTTCTGCATGGTCACAACAGCTCCCCGCGTGCTTTAGGTGCTCGGTCACCGGCACCCAGGGACCACAGCCGTGTGGGAAAGGGGTGGGTAGATGTCCAAAGGCAGGGATCACACCTGGCGTTTGGCCAGCTGTACTGCAGAGTGTGCCCATAGTGATCTACTGGGGTGACTGAGGCCAACCAGAGGGATGTCCCACCAGGATGTGAACCCTCCCCCAGCCCTTTCCCCAGGCAGCACCTCTACTGACACTGGCACATGGGGTGTTCTCCATTTCCATCTGCGATGCATCTTGTCCAGGCTGATACCCAGGTACCCGTGGTAAGGGGGGTGCTTTCTCCATGTTTCATGCTGAAGTCAGGAAGAAAAAGTGCAGCTAGTTATTCGTACTGCTCCCCTGTTCCTGGGACAGGCTGTCTGCCCCCTGGCCCCATCCCAGGGAACAGGCGGCAGGGCTGTTGGCAATGGTGCTTACAGCTCCTAGACTGCAGGGAGCCACAGAGGCCAATTAGCTCAGTGTCTTCCTCCTCCTTATCTCAGTCAACCAGATTGCCCCAGGGCTGAATCCTGAGAGTCTGTGACCCCGCCGGAACTGAGGTGTGTGTCCGCCTGCTGTAGGCCCTCACCTGAGGGGAAGGAGCATCAGGGCAGAGCACAGGGAAAGAGCAGTGGGGCAGAGGACAGGGTTCAATGCAGGGCAGCAGTTCCAGTTACCCAGCCCTGCCCCTTCCCAAACCTGCCCTGCCTGGCGGCACACAGGCCCAGCTGAGCAGTGACACAGCATGAGAGCAAGCGGCTGGAAGTCTGGGGTGCAAGGAGGGTGGCCATGCTGCCCTGTGTCACCCCTGGTTCCCTCCCACCAGAGCCACCCATTTCTTTCCCTTGTGCTCGCCATGGGGGCACACAAGCCAGTTCAAATAGGTGACCTGGCTGGAAACAGAGCACTATTTCAGAAGGCTGGAGATCAGCTTGGGCCACTAGCTGCTCAGGCTTGCCATGGGTTGAGCTGCTTCCAGAGTCCCCTCCTCACTGGGGACCCCATTCCCTTTCCTTACTGCTGCCCCAGCAGAAAACCTTTTGCTGCTTGCTGTCAATCAGTCATCCACCAGCTCAGCAAGGTGAAATGGCTTGGAGCAAAGTCAGGAGTCAGCAACCGGTGCAGGGCAAAGGCTGGGTGCTGTGCCAGGAGGAGCCTACGGCACCTGGGCTCGGACTGTGGCAGAGCTGCAGCCTGGGTGGCTGGGCACTCGCCCATCATGTGCTAGCATGATGCAGGGTGCGGTGCTGCTCAGCTCCCTCTAAATAAGCTGATACAAATCTAGGAGGAACAGGCGGTGCCTCCTGAGCGAGCTGTGGTGTTCTGAAGCCCTGCGATGAGCTGCGCTGGCAGACAGCTAACCCCTGCAAAACAAAAGACATTGGCTTTTCTGCCAGATTGGCTCCTGGGTCTGGTTTGCCAAGCACTGGTGTATAGTGATGTGCTGGCACAGCAGAGAGGATGTGGGCGAGTGCTGAGGAATTGGGATTGCTTTGACCTCTTTGAACAGCCCATGGCCACATAGATGACCCCAAGCTAATAGAACACCAGTTACCTGGAAAGCCTGGCTCCAAGCCTGGGACAAATCTTTACTGAACGGCCTCATTAGGACAGGCTTTAATGAGGGCTGGAGCTGAGCTCAATCTAGCAGGAGGGTTTTGGAGGTGGGGGGTGTCACCCGCCTTTTTGCACTATATTTGAATACATTTGCAATTTCCTGCAGAAGGGGGGGGGGGGAGACCACAGTTGGCTGCTCTCCCGTTCCCCGTTCCAGTTTATCCTAAGTCCATAACATTATCACTCCCTGAAGCAAGTTAGTTTCTTTGTGCATTTCTTTGTTGCTCTGGTGCTAGTTCTGGTGGGCTTTAGTGGCCTCTTCCCCCCCAGGCAGCATTCACAGCGAGGTGCATCTACAGCAGCATTGGAGGGGGCTGCACAATAGCATCACACCCTGAACACACACTGCCTGACCTACAGGGGCTTATGAAGCGGCTATGCTCTCTACACAAATCCTCTCCTTCCACACACCCCAAATCCATCTGCATAATCTTCAAGATTCTCCCCCATATACCAAGCTGGGTATCACTCATCTTCCTGGTGCTGACTGTACTTTTCCTCCCCAGCAGCAGGAACACTTTGGAGTGAGCCGCTCGCTGCGATCATGCCTGTTGTGAAACAGTTTAACTTCCTACGGGAGCGGCAGCCCTCGCCTGTCAGCCTGTGCCTGGCGCTCACGCCTCCAGCACTCACAAGCCCTGCTTCCTTCTCCCTGACGTGCACACATGCACGCTCCTGCACCACACCCCATCCCTCCTCCGGCATGCCATTTCCCAAGGGCCTGCCCCGGGGACTGTGATGGAAAAGGAGATGTTGTGACGTGCTGTGGGATGGAGGACTCCCAGCACCATTGGGGGATGCATGAGGAAGACAGATATAGGTCCTGCTGGGAAGATGCCAAGGAGGCAGCTCTTTCACCCCAGCCAGCAGCTCCTTGGGTGGGTGGGTGGTGGTTGTACATGGACCGCAGCCCCCTTGCGCTGTGGGTTATCCTGCACCCCAGGAGCAGCCAGGCAGCAGGCGCAGCTTTCAGGCAGACACATGCCCACGGTGTGATGTTGGATGCCGTGGCCGCTGCAGAGGCTCGGCGGTGTTCCCAGGAGGTGACTCTTTAGGAAGTGGGTGCGTCCCACCAGTGCGGCCACAGGAGGCTCACCGGGAACTGCGTGGGAGCCAGGAGAGCCGTGGAGCGAGCTGGGCCCTGGCCTGACCCCCCAGTCATTTGGGAGAAGGCGGCTTTGACGTGAGTCAGCAGCAGAGCTGGGCACAGTGTAAGCAGCAGAGGAGAGCGGAGGAGCAGGGAGGTGCCAGTCGGCATCGTGACACGTCCTAATTACTTTAGCTTTCAAATCCACATTGTACTATTAAATTTGCTTGCTTGCTTGCATGAGAAACAAAAGCAAGAGGAATTCCCCAAAACTCCCTCCAGGCAATGAGCTCTAGCATGTTGGCAGACCCTGCCCATGCCAGAGGAAGGAGGCCTGGTCATGCCACCTCCTGCCAGAAATTCCCAAACTGGCATGCTGCCCTGCCTTGCCAGGCTGGCACTTGGCACCGAAGCACTGCTGACGAAGCCACAGCATGGGAGGGCCAGGGGTGGAGGAGCTGCAGCCCCCACAGGCGAGGAGCCCTGTGGAATGCCTCCACTCCCCGCAGTTGGGAAATAGCTGTTGCGTGGAGGCTGGGCATTGTGGTCAGCCAGCATGGGACAGGGTCGCCACTGGCTGCTTACCATGTCATGCAGTATCTGCGGGAGGTCAGCTCCTGGGATGTTACCCCCTGGGATGTCACAGGGACTCAGCCACTGTCTGACCAAGGTACCCCAGAACACCAGGCAGCTCAGGCAGTGAGGGCAGGAGCCCCCCCACATTTCCCCCAGCACGCTGCCTGGCTCCCAGCACCATGGTGCTGGGCTGGCTGTGCGAGGCTCTTTCCTGGCCGCACTGACCTCCTGCGCGCCCGCAGAGGTCCCATAGGGAGAGCGGCCTCCTGCTGCGCCTGCTGTGGCTGCTGCCACCTAATGGAGCTGTTCCTCCGGCCCGGGTGAGATGAAAGCAGCAGTGCTCTGCACCGGCAGGCCAAGGCTCGCCCAGCCCGGGGCAGGCTGTGCCTGTGTCCCCGCTGGCACGGATCACATGTGATGTGCAGGCAGTGGAAAGGCTGAACCTCCTGAGTGCATCCAACACCGCTTGGCAAGGGAGAGATCCATCCCCCCCTGTGGATGGTCGCCCTTGGATCTCATTGCCAGGCTCCCTCTGTACACACGCATACACGGCACACCGGGCCCACGCGGCCTCCGTGCGCATGGAGGTGTCGGCTGCTGGGAGCGAGCATCTGAGCCACCGGCTCGTGGTGCCTGAGACAGGGAAAGCGAAGCAGCTCCAGCGCGACGCAGGTCATGGCAGGATGCTTTATATAACCCACAGCCACAGAGAAAACCAAAATAGCTGCCTCCCTGCTGCTCAGCTCGTCTCTGCCATCAAACACGGATAAAATTAGAGCAGTCGGTGACGCGCTCCTACGTCTGCGCAGGGACTCCAGGGAGACAGAGGGAGCCGGCTCCGGGCTCTGCCATTAGCGGCACAGCCTGCCAGAGCTTTCAAGTAAAATCCGTCAGTGTGGCTGGTGTGTGGCCGCAGGGGATGGATGTGTGGAAGAGGAGGAGGCGGCGGGGGGTACGGCTACTGAAGGAGCTCAGGTACCGCTCCACGCCTCGTCCCTGCCTCTTGGGAACACGGGCTGAGCGCTCACACGCAAACCAGGCTCCGGAGGTGAGCTGACCCTCGCCTGACTGCCACAGACACCACCGGGGCTGGAGCAGGGCTTCTCCCAAGGCTCAGCTCTCCACTGACGCGTCTCAGAGGGCCAAACCCCCAAGCAGGGGAGTGCCGGGGAAGGAAAGGTGCCAGAGCTCTGAGCAGACGTGCCCTCGTGGAACCCAGAGCTGCGGCTGTCCCCTGGGAGGCGACCCGCAGAGCTGGCCAGCTCCGCTCTGCCTCTGCTGACTTTGCATCCCGGCAGAGCGCCTGGCACGGTAACACTGGAGGGTGGTGAAAAGCTGGTTCAGAAAACACTGTGTGGAGCTCAGAAAGAAATTAACGGGGAAAAAAGAGCCAGCAAACAGCCTAGGCTAGGAGCTGGAGAACAGTCACCTACATCACTTTACAGACACCCAGATAAGGGCTGATTGAGCTTTTCCTGGATGACACATGCTCAAGGCCTCTGAAAACTAGGTAGAAATAATAGTGTTGTTGTCCAAAGCACAAGCAGATGGAAATGTCTAACTTCAGCTCTTTCTCTGTACTCACTGGCTTTGATTCTTATTGTCTGGTTCACAGGTCTGACCAGAGGAGAGGGAGCCAGGGATGTGGTTGTCCACCATGCTGTGACATTGATCCAGTCTGTGACCCTGCACATATCTTTTCCTGATGTCTGTGTGTCTGTGTGGTTGTTTTGGTGTTCCATTCTCTTCTCTGGGGCTAATGTTCTCCGTCCGCATTCAGCTGACAAGGTAAGGATTTGGGAAGATGAGTGAGTTAATATTTGTCAAACACTGAAGACAACAATAGCCCCGGAGAAAATCTCTTTATTATTCTTTATTTATGGAAAAGCAACTGATAAAATAAAATATAAACTATAAAGGAAAAAGGCCAAAAGGTTTAAACCTGCTTTCCTGGGCTGAGGGATATGTGCCCCGTTATGAGGGCAATTTTTGCCCTGTCCCCTGGAGCTCTGCCAGTGTCATGCCACAGTGGTGGATACCTCTGCTCTTGAAGAGGTGGCTCAGATCCCAGCCAGCTCCGAGAAACAGGAATTGCAGATATATATATAGCAGCATGGCAAGAGGTGAGCTAGGCAGCCACAGCAGCAGCTCCTCATGCTGGACTCAACTTCCCTCCCCCCCCAAACCACACATAATTCCTGGAGCTGAACAGCTCAGTGGGGGAGACATGATCAGATGGGAGAAGGAATCTGTCATGCCATGGGTGCCTCCTCACTCAGTCCTGTCCTCAGCCTGCAAGGCCAGCTGGAAGTTGTTCACATTTCCTTGGGGACATTGTTTAGCCTGTATCCATTCCTGCCTGCTGTCTTATCTCACTGAATTCTGAGGAACAGCCCTGCAATCCAGATGTCAGCCATAAGGTGCAGAACAACCAGCATTTTCCTGCATCCTCTATTATCTTCTTCTCCTTTGGCCCATGGCAAGGCTGCAGGACATGTGTGCACCCACAGCACACCTGGGTCAAGGGCATCCATCCTGTGGTTGCCCAGGTTACCAGGTTCCTTCACTTGACTCAGATAGTTTAATAGTAGTAGAAAGCCTCTGAGGGAGCAGAGGAGACAGAGATGGAAAGGACTAGGCAAGGATGGAACAGGCCAGAAGGGCCCACAAAGCATATCCCTTCCTTACAAGTCACAAATCATCCCCTGTCAGATCATGCTGGCTGTTGCTGAAGAGTTAGGAGACGCCAAAGGCAGGTGAGGCAGCCACGGACCAGCTGCTGGGAAAGAAGAGAGAGGGTTGCACAGCTCCATGGCATGGAATATGGGAAACCTTTGGTGCTTCCACCACACTCACACCCAGCCCATATCCTCTCCTACACACTCCCGAGCGATGAAAGAATGAACATGAACATTGAGTATCGAACATCGAGTATGAGACGTACGCATTGCAGGCAAGGACAGGAGATCACTATGATGCAGTCTGGGATTCCCCCGGGGCTGTTGGAGGACTGGTTTTTACTATCAGGATCTCTGCTGGGATGAGATGAATGGAGAGCAGGATTAATTTGCAACCTCTCTTATGTCACTTGACAAAAGCTTTGATGACTGGGATTTCCCTCTAGTTATCCTGGGGGAGCTGGAGCTCATTTTACAGGCTCTCGCCCAGCATCAGGCAAGGAGCCATTCTCAGGCTGTTTGAGTCTCTTCAGAAGATGTCAGGAGTAAAAATTGTTTTCTGTGAGCAGTAGCAAGGAGCAGCCTGGAACAACTGTGATCTGAAAAGGATACTTACAACAGAAGCATCTTTTTCCTCAGACCCTCCTCACATCACTCTTTCATAATTGTTCTGTAGCCCTAAATAACCTGTCCTGGCAGCTGGTGTTACTTGCATAAAGAGGAAGCTGAGGCCCTCAGTGAGGTCAAAGGGAAGAGCACCCTGTCTAGACTAACATCCCTGGGGATTTCAGCCCCAGGCTCCTGGAAAACCCCTTGGTCCAGAATTGCCCTGGTGAGTCAGAGCCACTTGCACAAAGCCAGCACCAAGACAAACTCCAGAGCTATCCCACCACTCTGACACCTCACCTGTGACCTGCTCCTTTAGGGACAGCTGCTGCATGGCAAAGGAAATTTCCCCCTGGATAGTTATTATCTACCTTGATAGTTATTATCTACCTTGATAGTTATTATCTCTTCCTATCCTTGCTGCAGGGCAGATGAGAACCTGTATTTGCCCATCTTATCCATCTTTGTTGCCTGGTTTCCATTCCCTCCAGCTAGAAGGCCTTTTTTGTGCTCATCAAATAACCCTGTATCAGACTTACAATGGTCAGCCGCCTTTGGTATTCACTACCCCGTAAAGTTCTCAAGGCCCACCAGTCTGGTGTGATGCTTAGGAGTGAGTTCTTGCCCGTGGCCAACACTGAGAAAACCAGAATACCTCTTCCTGGGGTTGTGGGGTGCCTCCTGGACACCCAGCAGTTCAGCTTGCCTTTGCAGAAGGAACTCTGCAATGCAGAAGTTGCCCATCTGCACTGCATGGCGACAGAGGCTGTGGTTTGGGTGAGCCATCCTGCCCTGCAGAAGCCTTGCTGTAGAGGAGTTATTAATATTCCTGTTGCCCACGTGCCATGCTGACTAGCTTCCAGGGATAAGTGCTCTCCTCATGTGCCTGTGTAGAGAGGGGACTTCCCAGGCCTAATTCAATGCTTCCCATTCCTGCTTTCTTAAACACCAATCTCTGCCGAGGCTATGAATATGTCCTGCTGAATCAGTGCTCATCCAGCCAACTTCCCCTTTTCACAAGGGGAAATATTTATAATCTAACACTCAAGCCACCACACAGTGCAGCTGGTGGAAGACGTCCAATAAACATCCCATCTAACTGCTGCCTTTGCTGCCAAGCTTCCTCCCAAGAGCTGGTGACTTGAGCAGCATTCAGCTGCTCTGTTGTTGATGTATATGAGGTAAGATTCATTAAGGCATTTGTTAGATGCTGACCACTCTGAGGAGTTGCATGAAGGAATGTTCTTCATGTTAACCTCCAAATAATCAGCAAGGCTGTTCTGAACTGGAAAAAAATCACATCAGTTTGGAAGAATTCATTAAGGTTTGGCTTCAGTGGAAAACCTGGCTTGGAACTTTCCATTGCACCTAGCATGAAGATGTCTTAGAAATACATAGTGTCCCTGTGCAAAAATGTCCTCCGTATTACCAGGTGATATGAGAATAATATAATTAAGAAACAGTAGCTCCACAGCTACAGCTAAGATTAATTTTGTGTTTAAAATAGGGAATAGCGCTCTCTCCTATCTTGGTGTTCCCTCCCCAGCATCCTTGTACTTAATTGCCATGTACAAGAAGGAAAGATCTGAGAACAGATAGATACAAGAGTTAAATAGCTGAGAAGTTATGACTAGTTAAAATTAGGTCTTGAAGAAATACAACTTCTAGAAAAAAAACCTTTTTGATGTTTAATCATCCCCATCGTAGAATAATGAAAAGACTTCAGGCTTCCTACACATTAAAAACGTAGTGGTATCATGTGCAAAGCTTGCGCAAGAACATGTTTTCTTAATTCTTGGGTATTTTTCCCATTCCTTTCAACACGTGGAAGTCTCTCTGCATGGTTACATTGAGAATTTTTCTTTTAAAAATGCAACTGAAGTCACAACTCAACTAATAGTTGTTTAGAAGAGTTACACTTCAATGCGCTCATCCACAAGCCTTTCCTCATACCTACTCCTGTATCTCAGCTGCTGTTTCCCCACAGCCAGGGCAGCCATCTTCCTTGATAACAGATTTGGTTGCATTCCCATCAGGTACAACTGAGGACAAGTTTTGTGACAGATAAGCTTTCAGTTATTAAAACGCAATTGGATTTATGGGAATACCTTCACAAACATTGCAGAGCGAGTCTGGAAGGCACTTAGTTCAAGAATTCAGCAGTGCTAAAGGGCATTGGCATGTATATGGCTGATTGGAAAATCCAGATTTTCAAAAGGCAGTGTATATTTTTCAAGGATAGTGGGTCTTCTTCCGAGGTCCTCTGGCTAGCTCTAACTAGTAAAGATTTGATGCTGGAGTAAATATGTCCTGTCTTTCTGCTGCGGGCTTCTCCATTCTCCTCTGTCATGTCCATAACTAACCATTATGAGAGACAGGACAGTGGGGGAGGTGGTCTGAGGGGGTATTGGAGCTGGTTTGTGGGTCACCAGCAGCTGACGGAGATAAGGTGAGTGAGAACTCCACCTGACCTGCAGGGAGGGAGGGTTAGCGTGGCCAACCATCTCTTACTTAAGGTGCTGCTCATTGTAACTCAGCTTTATCTCTCCATTTCACTGAGTTGTTTCATGGGTGAGGAGACTGCCCACTCAGACTTGCCCAGAGGAGCAATACACAATGTAACTGCTGATTAGACCTTGATCTCAACATAAATTCAGTTTGAAGAAATATGGTGTGGGATTTACCTCACCAGATTTAGATGTCTGCTTCAGGATGAGATGACCTTCTTGTCGTCTAGAATAACCTCTTTCTCACCATTGCTTGGAAGGGGGATGCAGCCCCTAAGATAGATCAGTTGGATCTCAGCTCTTGTCTTTTAAGAAAAAATAACCATAAAGTTATGCCCCAAACCTTGAATCGTATTCTTTTTTGTGTTGTCCTGAGCTTTGCACTGTATTTCATGACTGAAAGAAAAATAATGGTATGACTTAACTTGGAGAGTTTGCCTGTTAAGACTTGGCAATACCCCAAGCCTCTATTTTTTTTTTTAGAGCTGTGGCTTAGATAACACAATTGAATGCAATCTTTTGTAGAGCTTCTTGAAAGACGATGTACACAGCAGTTTCTTACTCTCCCTGAGCAGAAGCATGCTTATTGCAGAGGCCAGGGGAGGACAGGACAGGGGCTGGGATGTTGAGGAGAGCTAACAAGCGAGGTGCTTCTTGCAGAGGGTGAACCCTCTATTGGTGTTTGCTGGGAAAGTTCATCCCAATGCAGCTGCTGCTGAGACAGAGTGGCCGTCAGGACTATGCCAGCCAGGGAGCTCACATGGTGCACACTTCTGGGCTGTGGGACAAGCAGGGCTTTGGCTGGAGCCGCCTGTTGAGGATGGGAATAGGAACTTTGAGCTCTAGGAAGGCAGTAGGTGGAAGCTGCTGGGAGGTGCAGTGGGAGATTTCCTCTGAAAGCTTGGAGGGAGCCTCACGAGCCTGCAAGGCTGTTGCTTGAAAGCTGACAACCTGCCTGGCAGCAGGCAGAGTGCTGGGGAGAGATGAGAGAAGCATCGTGAATGCTCACTTCCTCAAAGTGGTTTGTGTGTGATTGAACCTGGGCTGTCTTTGATGGAGGATGTTTCATTTCCCTAAACCAACTCATGTAGATCAAGCCCCATACACTTGATTTCAAGCAAAAACCATTCACACTTATGCAAGACTTGTAATTACTTCAGGTACAAATAACTTCAGTCACTGGGTGAAATGGAAACAGGTATGTATAAAAATATTGTAACAATAGTTTTTCTCCTCAAAGG
Organism: Psilopsiagon aurifrons; assembly: GCA_025447955.1. Classification (NCBI taxonomy): domain Eukaryota; kingdom Metazoa; phylum Chordata; class Aves; order Psittaciformes; family Psittacidae; genus Psilopsiagon; species Psilopsiagon aurifrons. Next base: position 12,180 of record JAOEHY010050766.1, read on the forward strand.
AATTACCTTATGCTTCTGATGCCCTAAAGGTTATTTTTTTTTTTTCCATGGCTCTTACCCAAACACTATATATTTTAGCTTGATGGACAGCACACAGTACTTGGGCTCTCTGGGACAGATTACAGGGGAGGCAGAGCAGCACAATGCTGGTTTATGGCTGTTTAGCCACTGATTTATTTTTAGTTGATTGAATAACATCCCTATCTGGATTGTGATCACGATGGTGACTGTGATGGTTATATCCCAGCAGTGAGTTCAAATATAGCCCCTTAAAAGAAGAGGCCTTGCAATTTCCAGAAGTGGATGAATAATTTTGCATGCTTAGTAAAAACAGCCATTAGCATCGTAAAGCCTGTGTGGCTTTTATAGAAGTTTCCCAGTAGCCTGTAGTGGATTGCCAGGTGCAAGGCAGAAGGATTACAGATGAAAGTAAGTCTAGAATAGTTTTTAAGAAGAAAATAGCTTAAACTTTTTATTGTCTAAAAGAAGAAAATGCAGAAATGCCACAGCAGCTGACGCAGAAACAGCAAAAAACAAGTCATCATTCACACACGCTCATACACATTGTTTCATGGAGACAGCAAGTTAGTGTTGTTTTCTACATTTACTATAGAAAAGAGATGCATTTTGCTATGTCAGAAATTGTCTACTGCCAACACTCTGTGAACTTATTTGCTATTGGAGAAAAAACTATTTATTTGTTGGGAAGGGGCATATTTTTCTCAGTGGCCATTGCTGCCCCAAACGACAGAGATACCTGATGATTTCCAGCACTCCTCTGTTAACACAGGGCTGAGAGCTGAATAGTTAATTGCTCTCTCCTTCATTTTCAACACAGCAGTGAAACTGCATTAGGGGTGCTTGGAAATGTGAAAGGTGTACACAAACAAAATGGTTTCAATTTTGGCAGTGTTTCATGATTGGCAGATGAAAAGGTAATATTTACTTTGGGGATACACCCATTTGTCTCTGGGTTAGCCCAGTGAGAACAAATACCTGCTCCCAGCTCATTGCCAAGCTCCCACAATGCTTAACACAGCAATCGGGCTAAAATAGGTCATCGCTTCATCTGGTAAGTTGTGTAACAAGTTATCAATCTCTCCTTCTCCTCTTTAAGCATTTCAGAATTACGGGAAGTATTTTGCCAGCCTCCACTATGTGGAAACGTTGAGGCATGTCCCTGTAAGACGGTTATTTCTAAACCTGCAGCTGAAAGGATCTTAGAATGCTATCCCTCTGCTATAGATTACTTTGCACACTCAGGTAAGATTGCCCTACTGCATGCTTAAGTGCTTTAAAAAGTGAAACACTGGGGACTGTGAAGAGGCTCACAACAGCTCCCTACTATTTTCTTTCACAACACGCTAAAGCATCTCTGATAGGGTTTTATAATTAGATCTAACTTGCCTGCACAGCAGTTTCTGGCATAATGCATCCACACGAGAGAAGCTACAACTGATCTAAAAATGTACTGTGACAGAACAACCACAATGGGAAGCGATTGTAGGCAGTTAAGTATTTGCTTTTTGATGGTTGACTTCACACTTTGATTTTAGAAAATCAGGCTACTTCAACATGAATAAGCCACTTGCTCTGATATTTGCCCGAGAAAATGAGGCATCATTGAATGTTTTAATTGTGCTAGAAGGCTGTGTATGTATCATTGGCATTAGGAATGTTCTGCATGGAGAGATTTGTGGTGTACGTGTTTCATCAGGAATCTTGTGGTACAACATTACAACATTTCATATCTTTAGATTCTAGTAATCTAGGTTTCTTAAAGCTTATGAAATAACAGCTATTTCTGCCTTAAGTGCTGCAATGGAAAGAATGTTTTCACTGTGCAAATCTACTTTAACATATTGCAGAAAGAGCTAAATTTTGTTAAGGTTAAGTTTCCAAATAGATTAATTGTCCAAGTAAGAAAAAGTTGGTGAACCGATTAGAAAAATAAAGCTGCAGTGAAATGTGCAATAAGTGAGCAGGAATCCCATTTTGGACAAGAAACCAGAGGTTAATGAACTGAATATTTGAGCACAGTCGACTTTCACTTAAGAGATGCTCATATGCTCTGCTAAGGAAAACTGTGTTTCTGTAAAATGCCATTTAAATGAAGGGCAAAGGTCTCATGTTGGGAAGTTTGGTTTTTTTTGTTGAAGGTTCTCTTTATTTCCCCTCAGGCAAAGAGGTCACTCCATCACTGCTCAGTTGGGCTTAGTTTCTGTTCCTTCAAACAGAGAGCCTCATCATATTGTCTCGGTAAACACAAGCACAAGGCTGTGAAAACACAGAAGTGTTCTTTAAAATGCTCTGGCCATGATCCATCTGTCTGGATCTGCACATGAACATCCAAGCATGAAGTTTGCTGCTTTAAGCCTCTTTAGATTGAAGCTTGTGCTGATTCCTTGAACTGCTCATCATCAAAGGCATGTTTTGCCCAAGGAGAGAGGACTGGTCATGTCTATGAAATACAAGCAGAACAATGTTGTAATTTTTGTTTTTACTCAATCGAGTAGAAATAACAGCTCTTTTATTCTCTAGCGATGTTACTGTTTCTTTCTTCCTGCCTTTCCTTACACCTTAGCACACACAGCTGCTGGTGACTGTGGTGATCGTAACTGCACACCTGGGAAGCCTTGTTCCTCCCTGTCCCCGTGTGAAGGCAGGTTACATCTCAGCATTAAGTCGCTTCTCCCACTTGTGCACATGCTCCCCGACAGTGCTGACAGCGGACAGAACCCAGTGGTAGGCACCGGAGAAACAGAAGTCCAAAGCTGATTGATGGGTTATTTAATGCTGTGTTCCTAAAGAGTAAAATAGACTAATGGGGAGGGAGTGGGGGGTGAAGAAGAAAGAGTAGACCTGAGTACATGCTGGAAAGGGAGAGGAAAAAATAAACCTCTGCATATCTCTAAAAATCATCGTAATTTTACTTGCTACCAAAACCACTCCCATACCTCTGCCACTGCTGTGGCAGAGGCACCCATTTGCAGGGTGCAGATGCGAAGTGAGGCATCTGATAAAACTAACTCTTCCTGGCTGAAGAAGTCAAGAGGGAAATTCCTCAGAAATCAAAAACAAAACCCAAAGCAACACCAAACATGAGTTAAGCAGTGACTGCGGAAGGACTTTGACTGTGTGGAAGTCCCTATGACATCCAGGTTGCTTGCCCATCCTCAGCACGCTCCTCTGCCTCAGAGCACGCTTTATTTCCTCCATTAGAGAATCACAGAATGGTTTGAAGGGGCCTTGAAGATCACGTAGTTCCAACCCTGCGCTGCGGGCAGGGACACCTCCCACTACGCCAATGACTTAATGAAAGCAACTACTGTTCCCCATTATCACTCAGCACTAACGAATTCACCCCATTAATAACTTACTTCACAACTGAACAGCGCACCCGAGGAACCCCTCCCCGACACACGGCTCCAACAAACCCCTCCCCGCGCGCACGCCTCGCGCAGCGCCGGCCCCACCCCCGCCGTGACGCGCTCGGCGGCGCTGGTCACGTGTGTC
>JAOEHY010050768.1:0-19578 GCA_025447955.1 Psilopsiagon aurifrons
CCCTGCCCATGGCAGAGGGGTTGGAACTAGATGATCTTAAGGTCCTTTCCAACCCTAACTATTCTATGATTCTAAGTACCTATGCTTTTAGTGTGACAAAGCGTAGTCACATCACTTAAGAAGAAAGGTCTTGTAAGCACAATTGTAAACATCAGCATAGTAAGACATGACATTTCCTGGTTTTGAGCATAAATACAAAGAGGATGTTGGGTTGATACTACAACTATGTACAACAGACAGTTTAGTTTAATAGCACTGTGTTTATATGAAAAATAATTTACGCATTCTGTGTTTTCTTATCATTTTTCCCCATCAGATAAATTCAGTAAAAGATTAACACACTCATCTTCACAGCCTTTAAGCCTTTTAATGCATTTTGTTGACATTCTTTTCAATGGATCTTACTTATATTCTGAACATTAGCAGCTTTGACCTAAAAGAGCTTAAGAAAACGGCATCTGAACAATTTACATGGACCTTTTGGAGCAACTAAAGAGGAGGCCACGAAGATGATCACAAGGCTGTACACCTCTCCTGTGAAGACAGGCTGAGAGAGTTGGGGTTGTTCAGCCTGGAGAAGAGAACACTCCAGGGAGACCTTATAGCAGCTTTCCAGTACCTAGAGGAGCTGACAAGAAAGCTGGAGAGGGACTTTTTACAAAGGCATGTACTGATAGGACAAGGGAAAATGGCTTTAGATTAAATTGGACATGGATTTAGATGAAGCATTAAGAAGAAATTCTTTACTATGAGGGTGGTGAGACACTAGAAAACAAGCTGCCAAAAAAGTTGTGGATGCCCCATCCCTGGAAATGTGTAAGGCCAGGTTGCATGAGGCTTTGAGCAACGTAGTCTAGTGGAAGGCGTCCCTGTCTGCGTCAGGGGGGTGGAACTACATGATCTTTAAGGCCCCTTCCAACCCATCCATTCTATGATTCTATGAATTTACTCTATCCTCTTTATTGGCCTTCTATTAGCATTTGCATCAGCTGCGAGAATCCTGTCTGCCTCAATATTATCAACTTTTCTTGTTAGCAACAGAAGTTATATAAAATGCTCCTTCAGACCCTTCAGAGAATTTCTTGCATAGTTTTAAAAAAATCTCCATTTCCAAAATTAAAAGACAAAAGATGATAAATGCTTCAGTGAGGGTGCAGGATTTCCATCATCAAGGCACATGAAAAAGCAACCCCACGACCCATAAAGTGTATTACCAATGTTGGACACTAAGTGCAAGTAATTAAAAATTGTTCACTCTCTAATGCTAGAGTCCATAAACAGAGTGCTTTCTACTAGGTTAAGATTTCTCTGGGACACATGGCTTGACATACAGCATGAGCATTTCTCCTGATCCAGGTATCACTGTAAAACTCTTAGTAAAGGGTAAAAATAAAGGTACACTAACGTAAGGAAATGTATATCCCTGATACCCCAGACACCCCACTCTTTGCTTTCTCATTATTTCTTTTGCTTGCCAGAAGTATTACTGCCTCAAAAATAAATTGTGTCACCTTATTGAACACACACACAAAAACTCCAAGTATTTATGATGCTTCAGAGGACAGTTGTATTACTACAGGTTATTTTGGAAGTTTAAGTAATTTATAAACCCATAAATGTCCTCTACACAACAGATGCCTACTGCATGGATTAAACTAATTAAATACTCCAAAACTGCAACTGTCAAACTAACTTTGTAGCGGGATCAAAAAAACCTTTCAAAATTTGCCATGGTCTCAAAACTTTAGGCACAGTGATACAAATGTTTTAGAGGAAAAAAAAAAGATGAAAAGAACACACTGTGATGTTTTTATCTCCAAATCCATACAGAGATAGGGAATGATTTTTAAATATTACTAATTTTCCACAGCATTTTTCTCAAGATTCAGTTGTGCGGAGCCCAGTCATAGAAACATTATTCATATTGATGTGACTGGCACTGTTAATATGATGAAATTGTTCACATTAAATGAAATGTTACAACTAGGATATTTCTTCAAACTATGACTTTTTTGATTTTTCTTTCTCATTTCCTCTCATTAAAAAAGGAACTGCTTCAAAGCACTACTAGAACTGATTAAACTATTACTTACTGTATTTTTTTTAGCAATGGTTTGATTTGTAGTAGAAAGCCAAAGTGGTAACAGATGAGCTTCCGTGGTGAAGATGTAATCTTCAATGTTGAAAATCATGTCTTCCTTATCAGCAAACAGCAGGTAAAGATATTTAAACATCTCAGCCAGAAAGAAAGAGTCCATTCTATGGAAAAAAAGTGGATGTCCTTTAGGAAGATGCCCTTTTTTCTACAACATCACCAAAACAAATACTCATACTGCTCCACCTCTGAAGACTTCATGACTATTACTGTTGAACTTCATTCCATTAGCATTCCTTTCACATGGAAGAAACCATGTTTGTAGGGAAATGATTCAGCATAATCATTACAAAGCAGCATTACTGAAAAATAAAAACCTCTAAATTTGTAGTATATTATTGGAAAGTAATTAATCAATTGCCCCGAGACAAATGAAGCATTATTAAACTAAAAATATTCTTATGTAACAAACTAAAACTATTGAAATAGTTTACAGACTATGACAAATGTATAATTTAAATGCATAATCAAACTGAAGACAGACACCTATTCAAAAGTCAATTAATTGTATTATATAAACAGAGTAATTAGACTTATTTCTCCAAACTGTTTTATGAAAAAATTGTGAAAACTTTTACCTGTCTTCATGACTTCCTGTACGAACATCCTTCATTGCAGCAAACCCACAAGGTACTCTTGCATACTTGTTCAAGTTTTCAATGAGCGTTTTTCCTACTTCTAGATAGTAAGGGTCCCCAGTAGCCTAGAAAAGAAAACCCGACAAAAATCAAACCCAAACATGTAGGTGTACTTTAGACTTCTTTACAATCAGCAGCAATCATTTTCTTAATGCTAATTTATTGTTTCTGTACCTTCTCAGACACCAGTAAAGTCTAATTTACTAATACTGCTAGAGTCACAAGAGAAACTTCTGAGACTTTGAGAGACATTACCTTCTATGGATATGCAGATATGCACATGCAGATATGCACATAGAAACACAGAAAAACAAGACATTTAGGCAGTGCTCTTCTCTGCAAGGTACAAATGGCTTTAGCTCTCACTCTCCAAGATTTCTTTAGGAGAGATGGGCAACACTTACGTATCTTTAAAAATATAGGCCTTTGTCACTAAACACTTTTCTTCTAACTCTAGGTATATCAAACAAAATTCCTAGAAAAATTTTTGATAACCAATACTTTCATCTTCTTTATATACAAACTGGCACCAGTAGATAAAATAAGCTGGAGATATGCTACTCATCCTACATTGAAATAAAACATCAACAGAATTGTAGCTGCTAGATAAAGTGACAAAAACCCAGACAAATGAAAATGATCTTACCTTATACAGGAAATAAGTGCTTTCAGCAAATTCAGGCCTTAAAGGATGCTGAGCCCAGTGAACTCTAAAGTCTGTTGTGAATGCCTGAAGAAAAAGAACAAAAATTAAAACAAGAATAAAAACCAAACATAGGTTTATCTTGAACCCTACTTACTACAATAGTTAAAAGTACACAACAGTGGAGGATTGAAGGCCCAACATCAGTCTCAGGAGGCTACAAGAACATTTGTCCAGTTAGTACATTTGAGTCCAAAACCTAAACCAGTGTTCTAATCACTTAGTATGAGTGAGATTTAAGCTTGTGTTAGTGCATGACTGTGCACACCACCCAGCTTCTTAATAAGTGTCCAGTAAGTGGAGTTCTGGCAAGAAGTAACAGATAAGAACTTGTTGTGGTCCAGACCCAGAAGGCAGCATGCAGCCTCCAATCACTCCTGTCATCACAAATGCAGAACTGCTGCAATCCAACTAAAGCAGTCTGTTGAAGGGTCACTACAAAGAGACCACTCAAGCTTTCAAAAATACCATTTTTGCAAACATACCTACCACCTGACACTTCCACTGCATTAAAACTGCCATTTCAGACTGACAGATGGCGAGCAGCCATTTCTAACATAAGAAATACCACAGACTAAGTCAGTTGCCTCCAAATTTTCTAGTCTGTGTTCACATCCACTACCAGTTAGTTCATTCTAGGGTTTAAACTAAGTCTTTGCTGAAGGAGATGGCATAACTGATCTTTCAAAATTCCCTTCCTATGTACAAAGCACTGAAAAACCAACCCAAAGGAGTCCCAAGAAGCCAAATCATACCATTTTAAAAGCACTCAAAAAAATTATCCCAGTACTTAGAGAGCATTCTTTGGTCTCAATATCCACATTAGGTGAATGTGAAGTTAATTAAATGTTCTCTAACAGAAATAAGCTTACACAAGGGAAAGTCAAAATTAAAACTGGAGTCAGAAGTGCTCTTGTATACTCTGGACCATCACAGAGTAAAGACACACACTTCAGCAGGTAAACAAGCTTTTCTGTGCAGAATTAACTTGCTCAAACACTGCACTTGCAGTATTTACAGGAAAGTTTGTGTACCTACTTACAGTATGCAAAATTTCAGAATATTCTCTCAGAACAATTCAGCCTTTAGTTTCCCCCCTTGGTGTAAACATGGCTGTGATCTTTAGCATTAATGCTATTATATTACTAAGCAGCTACTACTGCATTTGCTTGTACAAGTTTTGCATACTGAAATGAGTCAAGGTCAATTTTGAAAGGCTGAAATATAAAGCTTAAGCAATTATTAACAGCAGCAGATTCCTATGATTCTGTTAATTACAGCATAACTGAAGGAAAAATATTTCATATCCAAAACACAGTTGTCATAGGTGCAGAACTGTAATTCACATGAGAACACTGTAGAAATGAGGCCTTTGGTTTTAGTAACAGGTATACCTACTATTTTTGTTTTTTAATGGCTGTCTGAGACTGCTCAAATTGAGGTAAGAATCAGTTTACACAATCAAAAAAATTACTACCTTACCTCTGGGAGAAAGTTATGCTTTTTTATAACCTGATACAGCATCTCATGAGTTTCAATAGCAGGTCTAATATCGCCCTTCAACACCTAAAATTAAACAATAAAATTAACGCTAATTCACCATGCATAGGAGTAATATTCAAAGTCAGGCACACTCACTGTATTCATGTAAACCAATTTCTACATTTCCAGCAGATACACTGAAAGAGGGGAATATTTACAGTACGTAAGCCACATACATTCCTTTAGAGCTTTTTAAGCAAAATCAGTGACCTTATTAAGACTACTGCCTATGTAGAAAAAGGATCCCTATCATTCACAGAGATGGAAATGGAACTTTGTCTTAAATGGCACACAGACTAGAAAATCTGTCACTAGACTATTAAAAAGGCAGCTTAAGTTGAGTGTTTTTAATGACTGGTGGTGAAGGAAGCAAATCATACAGACATACTTTTCCTGATTCTCAACATGGCCGGAATACAAATTAACTTGCATCATAGCACTGAAGTTACAGGAAGAGTCAGTACAGGAATCTTCTTTCAGTATTTCTGAAAGTCAAAATACTAAGCTTGACTAGTTAATTATATATCCAATCTATTTTATTATTTACTTGTTATTAAGGTGCATGGCTTACCTGCAATCCAGGGAAGAAAGCTAGCAAAGAATCCATCCAGGTCCTAGCATTTAGCATTGGTTTATGAATATGAACATCAAGAAGAAGAGGTGGCTGGCTAATGTATCTCATTATGGCATTGTAGTGCTGACAAACATCAGAAAAATCATGAGTTTGTATAATCAATACATTTTACAAAACAGATACAGATTACCAGACTATGAAATTTATTTCAAAGGAAGGACCAATACTACACTGCCAATCATTACTGCATTTGGCAATGCACACTAATTTCTAAGTTTTGCAAACTAAAAAAACACGTAGCAAATATTGAAAAGCTCCACAGTATTACACATGCGATACACATCACATTTTTCCAAGTAGTACACATACACAAAAGTATATTCAGTAGCAATGCAATAAACAACTAACTATCACAGTTAAGGTACATTTGTTTTGGCGTAATTTTTAAGCACAAGCTAAACAAAGCTGAAATTGCTTTCTCTGAACAACAGAATTCTAAAGCAAATGTATCTCAGAAGAAGGGGAAAAGGAAGTATAGAAAACCAAAGCAGCTGGACTTGATGCCTCAGAACTTTAAACCCCACTAGCTCACTTGTCAACTTCCTGAATTCCAATCCTACTACACCCCAAGCCAACTGCCTTTCCTGTTTTCTGAAGCACAAGAAGGTACAGTCGTGAATGCACAAGGCAAATCAATGGGAAACAGTTAACAGACACAACACAGGCAAAAAAAAAAAAAATAAAAATAATAGTGGCTGCAGGTCAAGAATATGAAACAATCACTACACTTAGAGCATTGCAACAGGCCTTTAGAATTTATTCAGATTTTAACACTGCCTATGATAGAAAATTATTCTACATAAAATCATTTTATTATATAAAATGTTTTATTGGATATTACTATTTTCAAAAGAAAGAATACCTTCATGAAAGAATAATGACAAAATTGCTTAGTAATCTTACAAATCTAGTAATATAGGTGTGCTTTTCAGCTTGTATATTGGGCCTTAGGATCTGCAGTTAAATGCAAGATCCAGGTTTTCATTTTCAGCTCTTTTTTCTTGCTCCAGGACAAAAAGACCTTGTACTGTGGCTTGCAACAAGTGGCCTTTGTAGTTTTACAGAAACATTTACAGTATTACACTCTTGAAGGTGATCTTGAAATACTGCTTCTCCTGTACTGGAAACATGGAAAAAGATCCAGAAGAGTTCGATTTTCATTGGACAGGGTTAAAATAGCAGCTCAGGTGACAACTCACCTAAGATTAGCAAGAACTCATAGTAATAAGAACTGGCATTAGACATATCAGAAGTCATAGAAATTCTGTTAAAGATCTCTTTATAAGCTTCTGCAACTAACAGCTAACTGACAATACAACTAGTCTTAAATTTGTCTTACAGAAGGCACAAACCTGAGCAAGGTGTTAACTTACCGTGTTAAATCTTTCCAGGAAACTGTCATCTCCCAGCAAGACATAGGCTTTTAATAAATATTCGTAATATGAATCTATTCCTGCTCCAACTCCACTATCTAAAAACAGCAGAAAAATAAAAGGTGGTTTTGCTTTAAAAAATTATATGGACATTTTCCCTTGGTTTCATTTTTACTTTAAAGGCTCTTTCAGCAAAAGGAAAAGCCTCCTATCACTAGAATTAAGGCACAGATGGATACAGAGACAATACTGTATATATATGGTAAAGGCTTTACAATACCAGTGCACAAAATATGAAGAGACATGCACTGAAGCAAGTTGTTTCACTTTCCTCATATGAAAATATTTCTACTGGCTGCTATAGACAACCACAGTCCTATTTATACTTTTCCTATGTATTCATACTAGAATCTCTGCACAGAACACTTCCTTTGTAATGAATAAAACTAGTTTTGCTGCCAAAACACCCTCCCAGAGCAAAGCCAGGCTCCGTTGTAGCAAGTTTCTCTAGTACGTAAATTCTTTTAGTCCACTTGCCTATCCTACTACTTTTAAATAGTCCAGATAAACCTGCTTGGGGCAGGAAAGTGTCCAGATTTTTTTCTTGCCTGAAACCATTTGTGTTCACCAATTCCGAGTCAAAATATCACACACCTTTGCGGACCCAGTCTCCAGTATGAATATTAATTGTAACGCCCACTAAATTGCTGCTGCGCTGTCTCTTTTCCCAAATAAAATCAAGTGCTTTCCGGGCATATTCCTGCAACAGCATAAAAATGCTAATTAAAGGAAATTAGAGAAACACAGATCCTAAAGACTGTTATTCTTTTGTCTATTGAAATTAGGATGCTTGGGTGTAATAAAATGTTTCATATCTAACAATTCTGTAACTCAGTGTTACACTTAAATACTATAATGTTCGTTCCACATTTTAAAAAGTTACTCAGTTGCTGATTAGAAAGTATGGTGCTTGACTACTCAACTATTTGCCTAAAACCATACAGTGTATCACAAAGTTAAACATCCTTCTGCATAGGTTAGTTCACAAGTTACATATATTCGTTATATATACAAAATTAACTTGAAGGTAACAACCTATGCAACAAAAATGGCTTTAAATCACAAAGCACATTCATGGGATTTTAGTGGACAAGTTCTACCAAAACACAAAACACAGGCCCAGCTACTCTCCCACTGGGTTCCATGACATGAAGTGAAATACCAGGCACATAATGAAGGAGCTTGTTGGCTTTTTTTTTTTTTTTTGGGTATCGTTATCAACAAAACCACACCTGCACGCATTTTTATTTATCTTTCCACTGACAATATACCCTTAGGTGGGTCTTGCACAAGTTCAGTGGGACTACAAAAGTGTGGGGCTTATTTATTTTTTTTTTCAAGCTGCATATCAAGGACCAAATATCTCACTTCTCTTCTTACTAGTCCTGATCTCTTTTCCCCAAAGCTATGCAAGCATTATCCTTTAGCTACTCGTCAGTATATTTATCTTGTTTACTTCTACAGTACTGTAACTACTTTCAAACAAAATTATTTTCTGTGTTTTTTTATTTTGTAAATTAAGATTAACAGTTCAGGAAAAAATCCCCAACACACGACAAATATTAACACATGCAAACCTTTTGTGCAGAACACCCAAGATATGCACCCACATCATGAACTCAAAACTGCTTGTACAAAATTAAAGAAATGTAACAGAACACTAATGAATACCTAATTGAAAAAATAAGTTAGCATGGAAAGCAAACCTCAAATATAGAAGTTCCAGTGAATCGGCTTAAAGCTGCAAACTCAAGGATCAAGGTACCTGCACAAGCTGTACAGGTATCAGTTTCTGTTCCTGTTCGTGCTTCTGGATGTCTTACACCAAACTTTAAGTTAACCTAGAGAAAAGTAGATATCGTCATCTTTATTCGTATTAGCTGAAAGAATTTACACTTCTATAATAGATCTGTGCAGCAACTATGTGACTTTTTCTAAAGGAAAGAAAAAAAGATCACAAAGCCCCCTCAGTTTTGCTCTGCCTTAACACATACTATCAGCGCAAACACGCACATAAGGTTATCCAGAAGTACCAAAATACTCAACCCTCCAAAACAAGGACTGGCCTAAATACCTGTTGCCTGGTTCACTGACAATTTGAATAAAAGAATACCACCCTAAAAATCTAATTCTAGCTATTTATCAGCAAACCAGGAACACAGAACATCACAAGTGGTCAAAATTAAGCTTTGTAAGTACCTTGCTACTCCTGGCTCCACAGAACACCTGCAAGATAAGCCTGCTTTTGTTGAGGGCACATATGACTGTTGCATTCTGAAGACAGCTCTCTCAGCAGAAGATTGTCAAAGCCTGAACATTTTGAATTAGCCATTTTCACTAGAAAAGCGCTGATCTACTAAGCCTAAATTTTTCATTTCCAGAAAAGTTTCCAATCAAAGCTACATCTCACAAAATCAATGGATGATACGCATAGGAAGTAGTTTTCTGTCATTCAAACTGTTTGCACCATGCTGTGTTTGAATAAGAAAGTTTTTACATAAGTATTTTTAGATTACAGCTTACTTTGCCCTCTTTAAAGTGGATGTAGATTACGAAGATTAATCGGTTTTGTGCTAAATTCAGAAGCAAATGCTTGCTAGTTCTCTTTCAATGCCTTAGTGAATGGTATGTACCAAAACAAAATTTACTCTCCTCAGCCTGTTGGTGATGCCTACAGTAGTAGGGAGCAAGAAATCAGCAGACAGTGATTAGACAAGGTTTCTGCTGTTACTATTTACACAAAACAATGTATATTAGAATTTTCAGAGGTGGAAATTTAAGTATTCAGAGCCTAAATCTGTATTTTAAAATACTAGGTAGCATGTATTACAAATGAGCACTTTATCAGCTTTTATTTTCTGTATAATGGCTAAATACATAAGTGATTTTAGAAACAGGGATAAAAGCAAAACAACAAAAATTCTGCTTACACAAGTAATTCTGAATTGCAGAAACCAAACAACTTACTCTTGGATAAGGGAGACCACTAGTGGTATTAAAAGCAGGTAAAAGCTTGTAGCCTAGTTCCTTTGCCATGTGCAGAAGTTCACCGTTGTACCACTGCATATATTCACCTTTTTCCTTCAGCATAATTGCTACTGAATGCCCACCTAGGAGACCCCTAAACACAAGAAAAATTATCCACAATCTCAAAAGGCATATTTATCTGAACAGCAGTGCAAAACTTTCCACAATTAGATGCCCATGTACATAACTGTGTTATATTCACACAGTCTCAGTTCTCAGAAATCCTGAGCAGATACAACTCCCAATTACAATCGAGGTTAGCTGTCAGTATTTCAGGAGCAATTCTGTATCATTTAGGACCCAGTCCTAAACTGCAGAGGAATCACTGTTTCCACTGACAGTCAAGGACAACCAGCACCTCTAAAACTGTATGATAGACTAAAACTAACCTGCTCTGATCCTGCATTGAGCTGCAAGTTGGACTAGAGATCTCCAGAAGTCACTTCCAACCTGAAATAAGCTATTATACCAAGTATGGAAATGTTCTATCTGTTAAATCAAGTACTGAACAGCGTAATTTGTAAGACTGTTTCCATTAAATACAAACCAATGGTACTAAAGCACACAATTCACAATTTATTTATTTTAATCAAAAAACCTCTACCTGCAGCAGATAGATGTGGTCAACTTCACTGCATTAATTCCTGCTTAGCATTTTAAAACGTTTCTTAGGGCAGGTGTCAAGCTATGCTAACTGAAAGGCACAACTGTTTTAAATGAGGGGAAAACAGCACAGAACCATAGAATCAGAATCATAGAACAGTTTTGGCCGGAAGGGACTTTAAAGATCTTTTAATTCCAATGCCTTGCCATGAGCATGGACACCTTCCACTAGACCAGGCTGCCCCCAGTTCCGTCTAGCCTGGCCTTGAACACTTCAAGGGATTCACAATTTCTCTGAGCAACCTGTGCCAGTCTCTCACCACCTGCACAATAAATAATTTCTTCCTTATATCTAATCTAAACACATACAGAAAGGTATACCTTAAGGACATGTAGCTGAAAAACACATTTTTAAGAGTTTTGAAAACATAGAAGTTACTCACCCAAGGACTCTTATGTTGGTTTCAAAGACAGATACTACTATGTCATTATCTAAATTAACATCCTTTATTACTTTTTTTACAGCCTCTTCAAACTCTTTGGTTTTATTTAACACCTGGAATACAAATATAAGCAGGTGCTTAGGTTCAAACATAGCTAATGCAATCACAATCAGGCATAGGATAACCAGTGCAATGAATTAAAAAAGTATTTAACATGCCTTAGATCGATATCCTGGTCCTGCAGGGGCATACAGTGCAACAGCCATTGGTAGTATTGTTTTTCTCATGAGATGCATGAAAGAGAATAAAAGCTGTACACAAAGAATGAAGTCACTAAGAATGTACCTACCCAGGGATTTATTTGTTTGCTCCTTCCCTACTCTCTCATCATGACTGTAGTGCAACAGGACTCAGCGGCCTGCAGCTGTGCTAGCAGAGTGGCCAAAGGCTGGCCTACTCTGATGCCTTCAATTTCACAGAAGCTTCCTATCCACCAAGGAGCCACAGTTCAGTGAATTGTCCTAGCAATCTTCCTCCTCGCAACAGTTTTCTCCTTGTGCCTGAAGAACAGTTCCATATTTCCTACATATTTCCTTTCACATCTTCTTTTTATTCAATCAATCTTTAAGAATCTTTGTTATTCAATTTGTTATCATAAGTACCTTTAAATTCTACAACTGTTAATCCTGCTTTAAGACAAGAAAACAATAAATGAACCACAATAATCCATTTGAATGTCTGTTCGAGACATGAAGGTCCAGACTCCACATTTTCAACATTTGTGTCCTGATTCACAAGAGTCAATGGTCACCTCACAGCACATCATTAAAAGGGAATAGCCATCAAAGAGAGACCACTATATGCTTCATGTACCAAATCCGTGCAATAAGGATTTTCAAAACAGATTTACATGTAGATACGAATGGCCAGAAATTCCTGATCTCCAAACTCTATCTTATGATGACAAAATATGTCAAAGGGATTGAAATCTAACAAAAAGATAGTTTATTAATGATTGGAATCTTCTAATAAGAGATGAAACACAAGAAGTTTGGCAACATTTCCTAGCCAACATATTCAGGGTTGCATTTCTTTAAATGCATATTTAAGCACACATAAATTCATCCATGAAATGTGTACATACAATCCAAAACCACAAATAATTGAGTAGGTATAAAGAGATGTTCACCTGTAAGTTGGCAAGTTGCTTAAGACTATAATGGGAAGCAAACCCACATACTTTAAGTTAAAGCCCAAGAAAAAAAAGATAAGGAAGCATAAATGTAATGTGAAGGAACTGGTGTAGTTTTCTTTATTGCAACAAACTCCAAACACCACCTTCACAGCACCTGGAAGTTCTTATAATCAATAGTCACTTCGAAAGACAGAGATCAAAAGTGAAGAAAAATTTGTATTTTTAACGTTTAATTTAACAAAACAGAAATCTAAAAGTAAGTTTGAGCACCAGAAGACAATCTTCTTGTTTTATTAATAGATTAAACTTACCACAAGAGTGTCCAAGGTATCAATCAAAGTCAGTGAAAATCTATGAAACAAAATTTAAAACAGGTTTACTATTGACCTGTATGTGTATAAATTAAATTGTTTTTCATAGTAACAATACTGTGGAAGAGACTAAATTCCTATAGACCACTAGCTACAAAAAAAATTAGTTGTACACAATATATTTATTATCAAAACACCCTACTAAGTTTTCTCCCTTTGCTAGTGACCAGAATAGGAGCTGACTGAAACAAGCTATGATTTATACCTTTATTTACTGCAAAGCTTTCAAACTTCTCATAAGAAAATTAATTTTTTATTTGTAGTTTCCAGTGGAATCCAGGAAACCCAGTAGAATGGTTCGAAGTCTTTTTCAAACCTCTTTTTTCCTTTTTAAAAAAATAACTGTTGCCTTACTAAGTGTAATAGTAAAAATATTTAGAAAGATCAAAAAACTAAAAGATCTAAAAAGAATAAATTTCTCCAGAAACTGTTCCAGTTAACTACTTCAGAAAAATCTGCAGTTGGGTACAATCAAACTCAGTGTTAAATTTAGTGGTGAAAGACTAAAGAAAATGCTGTTCTTTTGTTATGAAAATTCCTACATGGGAAAGCAAGGGGCAGGCTTAAAATAAAAAACTACTTATTCCATAAAAACAGAACATCAAGTCAGATTCATACTGTCCGAAATAGTAATATCACGAGGCTTGTCCTGTTCATAAATTCTTCTCTAGGGCTGTTGTAGCGCATGCAAGCTGAGTGGACCTTTAGCTGAACCTGATAGAATTGCTCCTATGTTAAGAAACACACACAATGCATAGAATAGAATTTACAGAATAGGACAGTACTAAAATTGAAAACTTTGGAAACAGTTACAACTGCCTACTGAAGAACAAGTGCCAAGAATTTAAGCAAGTGCCTAGTATTTGAGACCCTGTAGGCAAGATATGTCTATGCACAAAATGCAATTAGTGGTCATAGATTATAATTTTTTTTTAATTTGTGAAGATATAACGGCATTCCATGAGTGTTGTTCTACAAGAGAAAGAGATTAACTACTGACTGTGTGCAGTAGGGGAGATCATGCATTGGACAGCTAGAGAAAGCTGATATAACTCCCCAGCCCTTCCAGGAAACATAACTGACCTATCTTGCTGTGTCATTTTATGATTGCAAAGGCTTGTAGAGAGCAGGACTGATGAGCAAGCTGGATAGGAAAAGAATTATATAAGAAATCTGATAAATAATAATGTAGCTAATTATCAAAACAGAAAAAAGCATGTATACAGAAAAATAGTACATACTTATACTATTCAATGCATCTAAGTGGATGAAATGTACTTTCACTCAAATGATTGCACATTAGTATGTAAAAAAAAAAAAAAAAAAAAAAAGTAAATAAAAAGAAAAACTTTTCCAAAATTAAAAGCACATTCTCTTGACACTTCTTCCTCATCAGCCATATCTCTCAACATCTCCAAAGCAGCAGGCTTATATAGGAATTTCTAGACTAAGGTACTTTTGTATATAATAAAAAAAAAGAACAAAATGACATGCTCAATATCACACAGTGAAATTGAAGTAGTATTTAAGACAAGGACTTCATCTTTGACTAATGCTATTCTGCTTAGGGACACCATGCAGTGACACCAATAAGAAAAGAGCATTAGCTATTTTTTATTAAAGTATTGCTCCATAAACATAAAACTGCACACAAACAGACAACAAAGGAATCAATCACAAACACTTAGACCAAGTTAACTTTGTCTTTTGATTGTTCAAACAGGGTGAAAACCAGTTATTAAGCCTATATTTTGCTGTCCGAAGAATCAGTACTTTGTACTATAAGCTATCTTAAAAGAAAAAATATTAAGAATTTCCATGTCTGAAATACTGTTTTCTACTTTGGCAAAGGCCTCAGGCTACCACACATATGACAATCATTTGACTAATTCTGTTTTCAAAGAGCTATCTACTAAAAATAAAAGCCATTTTAAATACCACTTATAAGGATAACAGTTTTCTGTTCTGTGCAGCTCATAATTAACCCTTACAACCTCTATTGAGGAATCCAATTTACTAATACCATAAATGTCAGTTCACATATGGAAGGAAGGCTTTGCTACAGAAAACAATGTTTTTAATCATTCTCCAAGTATCTTTTGATTTCATTCACTGTAAATTCTCTTTTTTTGACTAAGGTATAATTTCATATCAGTTAATATCATGGGGAAAAACAATAAAAGTAAGTATTTCTTACACATGTAAATTTCTGGGTATGTCAACTGAACAAATAAATTTTATGGGCTGCAAATTTTACTTAGATTTCTAAACATTTACATGAGACAGTAACCATTTCAAACACTAACTTTCCCAAGGCATCATCCACATCCCCTCGACTTGGCTCCTGACCCCGTACTCGCCCACGACAAGTTAAAGGCATGAGTTCATCAGCTGGATACGCATGCTCCTGTAGGGAAACAAAACAACGGAATTAGTTAAAACTGTTACAGCCATTTCAGCAACTCTTCAGAGCCCATTAAAAGCAAGCCAAATTATGCCATACTTCAAGAAAACTCCATGACAATCACAGAATCTTTGAGGTGGGAAGGGACCTCTGATGTTTATCTTGCTCAACCCCTCCACTCAAGCAAGGCCACATAGACCCAGTTGCCTAGTACCATGTTCAGACAACTTTTGAGTATCTCTACTGAAGGAAACTCCACAACCTCTTTAGGCAACCTGCACCAGTATTCTGTCATGTTCTCAGTAAAAAAGTGTTTCCTAATGTTCAGAGAAACCTTCCATGTTTCAGTTTGTGCCCGTTGCCTCTGGTCCTGTTATTGGGCGCCTCTGAGAAAAGCCTGGCTCCATCTTCTTTACACCCTCCCTTCAGGTATTTATCCACATACATAAGATACCCCTGAGCTTTCTCTGTGCCAGGCTGAACAGCCCCATCTCTCAGCTTTTCCCCACAGGAAAGATGCTCCATCATCTTAATGGCCCTTCATTGGATTGTGTGCAGTATATCTCTCTTGTAGTGGAAAGGCCAGAACTGAATACAGTACTCCAGGTGTGGTATCACCAGTGCTAAGTAGAGGGGAAGGATCAACTCCCTCGACCTGCTGGCATTGTTTCGCCCAACGCATCCCAGAATACCTTCAGCTGCCTTTGCCACAGCACATGTTGCTGGCTCATGGTCAACCTGCAGTCCACCAGGACCACCAGGTCTTTTGCTGCTGAGATGCTTTCCAGATGGGTGGCTGTAAATTATCAAACTGTGAACAGAACAACAGGAACTCCTTCTACCTAACCTCCCAGAGAAGTCTGGAACAACTAAAGCACATCCAACAAAAAAAAAAAAAAACCAACAAAAAACCAACACAACAATTAAGTTAAATAGTTAATTGTGTGCTTTCTACAGCAAGGTTCGTATGACACTTTCTATTGTTTTTTAGGCACAAGTTATCATCTCAAAGATGAATTTAAAACCTAAAACGAATGCAGGCGTTATCAAGTGGTTGGTATTTCATGGAGACAACAGAGGGAAGTAGACTTTAAAGTGACTTTGGAAATATTTCCAAATGAACATAAGTGACTCAGGGTCACAACCAGTGACAGATAAGAGAACTCACTTAGAAGTTAAAATAAAAATTTGTCAAATCACTTCACAAGGCATAACAAATTCACAAAAAAAAAAAAAAAATAAAAGCTTACCAAGATTGAGTCTTTTACAGATTGACTTTTTTTAAAGGCAGAGGCACTGCTATTTTTTTTAAGCAACGGTTACATTCCATATTTCTAGAAAAAGCATTCAGCAAAGCATCTTGTATTGTAATACTGTTTCTCATCAGTCAGTCAAAAATAACAGGAGTGGTACCACTCCCCAAGTCAAGCAGACTGAGTGAAATGCCTGTTCCTATTCCCTCTAAAGTAAATGCAAGTTTTGCAGGTTTAAACTCCCACCAAAACAGGATATCAAATTAAATAGAAATGGATTTGAAATACATCATTGTGTAATAGGAAAGGTTTACTGAAAAATTTTCAGAGGCCACTGACATTAATGAGATAAATCTAAAAGATATCTAATTTCAACAATCATCCATGAAATTGCCATGCCATTAGACGCCAAATACAAGTGATTTGGGATGGGGATGGAGCTTCTCTCTCTTGATTACATCAGGAAACTGGCTTCTGTACTGTGCCATGCTATTTTACTTTCAGTGGAGAACATGTGGCAAGATAAAAAAGTTCAACTACTGAATGTCTTTACTTATAGTTTCAGTGCAAAGTCTTCTCAAATATAAAGCAAAAAAAATTAAAAAAAAAATCTATATTCAAACATCAAATAAAGAGAAAAAGGAGGAACAATCTTCTATAAATAAACAGCTCTTACAGCAATTTCTTTTGAAAATAAAGTTTTGTTTCCCTGTCTACCACCCTCTCCAGAGTTTTAGTCTTTGCATGACTCTCTTCTCCTGAAGTTTAACTACAAAAGACAGAATCTAGATAATTTTAATACAGCTCAGGTGTTTCTGAGTATCAGTGCAGTGCTTTCAGAACAACAGATTTAAGCAGTACAAACAAAAGAAATGTCAAAATTAAGATCTCTGGATTAAATAATGGAGAAAAAAAGTTATAAAAATTCTGGGAAAAAATGCCTTTTAGTCTCACAAAATCATAACAAAGTAGAGCATTTTGAAAAATAGAAGTTCACTTGTTCTCTCTCTAGAACAGGAAAGCTACTGGGTCAAGTGATTTTCCAACTTGAAACTTTTCCCCTTTCAAGTAAGCTCAAAGGAAGGTAGAAAGACATAGAACATGACACAAATGTTTCAATAAACATACTCCTGGAAATTATTATAAAATAGAGCTCAACAGACTCTGTAATTTCTACACATTCTGACCAACAGATGATCCTATTGCCTAATGCTGGGACTGCAAAGACAGGGTAGAACAGTACTTGATTAATGAAAAAAGACACATTGCTGATAGCACTATAAACCAAAAAATACCTACTGGTCTCAAGCAACTGACATTTTCACATATTATTTCTGTCAAGAAGAAAAGAATTCTGATTATTACAAATGTTGCTGAAGGAACGGAAAAAATAAAAAGCAACCCACCACCAAAAAGTAGCAGCTTTTTACTCGACGCTCCAGTTAAGAATTGAAAATAAGACAAGGGAGTTTCTCCCTTGCATGCAAACATGAATTTTCAGACTTCTAAATACACAAGTCTAAACCACATATTAATAGAAACAGAAAATCAAAATTCTTCAGGTGGCTGTTTCAAAAGCAGCTGCAAAAATACTTCATTTTCCCCCTGTCAGAATCAAGTCTGATACACTGATCTTTTTTTCAGCTTTAAACAAACAAATCATATTCCTCTGTTTGTTTAGTGCTCCAGCATACGTGGCAAACAAACATCCTTTTTTGGCTTCAAAGTTTCCAGCATAGCTGAGGTCATTTTTCTCTTTCATCCAGAATTTTCTTGCTTCAGGTATAGCAAAACACCTACCAGTTTCCAATTCAACACACAATGCGCAGTAAAAGCATAGGTCCTTTTCACCAGGATATAATATTTTATCCAATTTTGCCAAATATGTAACAGTTTTTCCTTCAGAATGCCATGGGAAACACAAGTCAAGTCTTTCTCATTGAACCAGGTCCCAAGTAACTAGTTACAAATTAGCACAAAAAAGGCTGATGTTAAACTGCTAAGGTGTCAAAAGCAAGAACTAATATTAAAAAGAATAACTACACTCTCTTCAAAAATACACTTGCTTGGCTCATTATCCATTCTTGAGTTCTATAACTCTCCCATACTACATAAGCTTGTAACTCACAAGCTTTTTAAAGTATTAAACCATAATACAGAAAGCAGGATTTGTAGCAAGATATTGTCAAGACACAGCAGTTTGTCCTGCAGGAACTGGTGCCACCTAAAAAAAGAGAGGTTTCCACAACAGCCACAAAAAATGCACAAAATGTTTATTAATGGAGATTCAGTAAGAATGCATCTTTTATATTTATCTTATTTACATTCACAGTTTCTCCTCAGAAGTGCATTACTTATATTTGAAAGTAATTACTACTTGAAAAAAGTCAGTCCACTCTAACTCTTTATTCTTAAACATATCTAAACCAAGCCAACGTTATTTCAAAGCTGATTGGAGCACAGAATGGCTGACACATCCAGAATACAAAGATAACTGCACAGAAAATCACAATTTATATTAAAAGAAACCATAGTGAGCATGGTTCAGTCATATGACAGTTACATATTCAGAAGAGGCTACTTTGTGTAGATATGAAGTCAGATCCCTTCTTTGTTCTACAAACAGTATTTGTTTGTAAAAGAGCTACCAAATTGCATCTAGCATATCTTACTGCAAAAGGAATATT
This sequence comes from Psilopsiagon aurifrons, assembly GCA_025447955.1. Lineage (NCBI taxonomy): Eukaryota > Metazoa > Chordata > Aves > Psittaciformes > Psittacidae > Psilopsiagon > Psilopsiagon aurifrons. Next base: position 19,089 of record JAOEHY010050768.1, read on the forward strand.
GTACATTTTTTTTTTTTACCTACAAAGTAAGATCAGTTTCTGTTCTCCAGAATCTGATGACTACAGACAGCTCTTTCTGAGCTTCCTTTTCCTAGTATTTTTAGGAGTCTGGAATTTCAAAACAAATTCTTTACCAAAATTAAAACTGTCCATAACTTGATGTGAGATACGCTGGCTTGAGAAAGATCAGGCACAAATTAACTCTAGCTACCATTCTAAAAGCCTTCATAACCTCCCTGACACTGCTCTTCCTGAAAGTAAGATTTAGTCATTTATTTTTAAAGGCAATAGAGGTGCTCTTACTAATTTAGCTTTGCTTCCCCTCCTACCTTCCTGCTATTTCTCTAGAACATCTGGGCTGTATCAAAAGGAGTGAGACCAGCCAGTCAAAGGAGGTGATTCTGCTCCCCTATTCTGCTCTCGTGAGACCTCACTTGGAGTACTGTGTGCAGTTCTGGTGTCCTCAACATAAAAAGGACATGCAACTGTT
>JAOEHY010050769.1:0-11675 GCA_025447955.1 Psilopsiagon aurifrons
GGTTTAAGCTGTAAATCAGCCACGCAGTTTGTTAACCCACCTCCCCCTCCTAAAAGAGCTGCCGCGGTTTAAGCTGTGAAACAAGCAGTTTTGTTCACTCACTTCCCCCTCCTTCTTCCCCCCCCCCACTCCAAAAAGGGAGGGGAGGGGGAAATGGGGAGAAAAGTTGTTAATAGGTCCCCACAAGGAGGAATATTTATTTTTGTTAGACACTGGGGATGAGAAGTCAACGATTCTAAAACTTCCAAAGGGGGTAGAAAAAGGGAAAAACTGTATGTCAGTAACTGGTGCAAAAGGGGAGCCTTTTAACGTACCTGTTCTACAGAACATAGAAATTGAATCGGAAAAGAAAATGTGTTTGAATGATTTACTTTTCTTCCCGAAGCAGGATATAATCTATTATCGCTCCCCTTTTAACGCAACAGAAAATTAGCGTAGTCGGCAGGATTGCCATGCATATACTGCTTCAAAAATATGATTGTGCCCCTTCCCCAGCTGGGAAGGACCAGGCCCAAAAGTTTTGGAAGGATGAATAGAAAGTGGTAAAATATATTGAACCGTGTAGGGCTTTACAGAAGTTTAAAGTGGGAAAAGCTGAAAACGTTATGTGTGCAGTGTTAAGTGCTTGTTTATCTTGTGCAGAAGTGGAAGCTAAAAATGCCCCTGCACCTAATCCAACTTCTGATCCAGGATATGCTGCTCTGGAATCAGAAAATGAAGTGCTAAAATCATCCTTAGCCTTTCACAAGGAAATGGGAGAAAAACTGGAATCTCGAAATGATCAACTTGCGAGCAAAGATGAATAACCTGCATAGTCCTTTCGACCCGGTGCCTGTTGATCTGGAAAAGAAGCCTGATTTATACCCCCCCAAATCCGCATGATAAATGGGCAGCTCTAAAGAGAGAAGTGAGTTGGGTGGGGGATGCAGACTTATTGCATATGGTATATGTGCCAGATCCGGCCCCATGGTGGAAAGGTCTCTCATAAGCTCTTATCAAAAGATATTAAGCAAACGGTAACAGACCATAGATTTGGAACTACATGGATAAGTAATTTTATATAGTCTGTCTGTAATATTTATGTACTAGAAGTTTGTAAATATATGTCCTTGTTTCTACTGACCCTTGCAGATATTTATAGATACCACTGGCCACTTCTGATTTAGGCTGGCCACCTGCATCAGAATGAGTGTGCATTTTGGTCAGTATAAGAGCCCAAGCCTCATGCAATATGGGGGAGGCAGAGCATCTGCTGGGACGCCCGCTGAGATTGAGCCTGCCGCCTGGCCTTGCAATGAGGCTGCTCGGAGCTGGTTTCCTGATTGTCCTCACAGGGTCTTTGCACCACGTTCGGTGCATGGGACTGAATAGTGGGAGTAAAGATTGTCTGGATTTTTTTAAAAAATATTGAAGTTGTGGGGAGTGTGTTTATGGAATCCCATGCGTGTGTGTTTTGAGGGCAGACAGTGTTCTGTGTATTTGTTTACTGTCGGATTCATGTAAATGTTTTTAATGTGTACCAGATTAACGTTTCAGGCAAGAAAGGGTTAATTCAAAATTGCTGTTGCCGACAGGTATTTACAGCTGGTGCTCTGCAGGCTGGCAGCTGTAGCTGCTGTTGAGCAGGCTGGTGGTTACGCTTTGTCCTAACTTCAGCAAAAAAATGGAAACTAGGTGGTGTAAGAAACTGATAAGCTGCATACTTGCTACCCTGAGCCAGGAGCCTGTCATTTCCTGACATAACGCCGTCCTCAGTGTCATCTTTGCTTCATTATAATTCATTTTTACATGCTAAAATACACTCCCATCTCTTTCATGACCCCACCCCCCAAAATGGGACTACCCTCTCTGATCCTGCGCTCTGAATTTTTGATGTCATATACCTTTAAGTCGAAGCGAGAGAAATTTACACCAATGATAATAAAGGTATGTATGACAGAGTCACTCAAGCTCCACCGTGAAGTTGAAAATAGTATAAAATAACCCAAAAGAGAGGGGGATATTGGGGACAATACCATCACGAACGAGTCAAGGAAGATGGTACTTCTCTTCCCCCCACCATAGGGATGACTGTGGGTAAGTCTTGCACTGAAAACATAGGAGAGTAGACGCGCTCTGACTGAAGGTTTAACTGATTTGCACTATCAGAGAATCCAGTAACAGACGCGCTCAGGCTGTTAATCGTAAATTATCAGTGAATCTGATACCAGAAGCGTTAGGACTGATAATCATACATTAGTGCTATTCCTCGTCCTCTTTGATAAAGTGAGGGTTTTTATGTCTTCCCTTCAACGCAACAGCCTGGAATCTTAGCTTTAAGACCCCCCACAAACAAAAAAGGAAATAAGACAAGTATTAGGATTATTAGGATATTCCAGACCATGGCTTGAAGTCTAGAGTGAAAAGGCAAAAATTCTCTATGAGAAATTGACTAATAACCAACTTAAGTTTTATGTGGAAGAGGAAGAGTAATTTGAAGAAATTAAGAAAACATTTATAGAAGTGCCTGTGTTAAGTCTTCCAGATTTAGAAAAGCCCTTTTACTTGTTTGTGAATGCATCTAATCAAAAAGCATATGGAGTCCTCAGTCAAGACTGGCAGGGATTAAGAAACCTGTAGGGTATTTGTCTAAATTACTTGATCCAGAGAGTAGGGGATGGCCTGCCTGCCTTCAAGCCTTGCTAGCCACAGCAATAATAATAGAAAAGGGCAGAAAAAATACCTTTAGTGCTACTTTGAAGGTGTTTCCTTCACAAAATGTTAGAGGAGTACTACAACAAAAAGCCGAAAAGTGGCTGAGAGATAGCAGAATTTTGAAATATGAAACAATATTTATTGATTATGCGAATTTGGCTCTAAAAATCACTTCCCCGTAAGGGAAGAATCTCTTACAAGAATTAATAATTAACGTTTTACAAGTGCCAAGAGAGCAGAAAGAGATAGTGATCGTACATATAAGAGGACATCAAAAAGGATTAGATTATCAGACTAGAGGAAACAATAAAGCAGACAGAGAAGACCAGAAGGCAGCGTTCAGGGCTTCAATTTTTCTTGTTGATGTAATGCAAACAGGAGAAGATACAAGTGAGGAAACAAACGAAAGAGAAAAATGTATACCCCTGAAGAGATAACAAAACTTGAGAAAATAGGGGCAAAATTTGAAAAAAGAAAGTGGACTTTGCCCGATGGCTGAGAAATGTCACCAAAGGCTTATGCCAGAAAAATTTTAGAACTTTTACATATGAAAACACATTGGGGTACAAGAGCATTTAGTGATCATTTCCTTAAACAATTGGGCTGTACTGTAATTTTTGAAATAGCTAAACAAATTACACGTGGTTGCTTTACTTGTCCAAAAGTGAATACGAAAGTATATGAGCAAGTGACAGCAGGAGGAAGAAAAATAGCGTATAGACCTTTCGAAAGGATACAAATTGGTTTTACTGAACAACCTAAAGTCGGAAGGTTGAAATATTTATTGGTAAGAGTAGATTATTACCCCAATGGGTAGCGTCCTACCCAGTGGCTTGAGCCACGGCACAAATGGCAGTAAAAATTTTATTGGAACATCTAATACCTAGATATGGGATAATGTAGTATATTGATTCTGACCAAGGCACCCATTTTACTTCTAAAATAATAAAACTATTATGTCAATCTTTAGGAATCACATGAGAATACCACATTCCATGTCATCCACAAAGCTCAGGAAAAGTGGAAAGAATGAACCAAACAATAAAACAACAACTGTCTAAATAAAAGGTTGAGACACAGGTCCCTTGGACAAAATGCCTATCATTGGCACTCCTAAATATAAGAACTGTACCGCATAGTGAGACTGGATTATCGCCCTATGAAATGCTGTATGGTATGCCCTACTTACACGGAATGCCATTAGAAAATGATATGATTGAAAATCAGGATATTCAGAAATATATAACTGTTTGGGTAAGCGGTTAAGTGAATTAAGAGAAATGGGAATGTTGGCTCAAACACCAAACATGGTATTTGCAATCCATCAATTGAAGCCTGGAGATAAGGTTGGGAGGGACCGTTTCTTGCTTTATTAACCACAGATACTGCTATCCAAACTGCAGAGAAAGGGTGGACTCACTTATCGCGAGTCAAGGGTCCAATATAGGAGTGGAAGTTAAGGGTCCAATATAGGAGTGGAAGTTAACATCGGAACCGGGAGAGACTAAGCTAACCATAAGACGAACCTGAAGATCTGGATAACGAGAGAGAGACTCGGAACAGTTTCCTTTCTAAACAGGCAAATGCTGAATTAACTTATGTCAACTAAAGTAATCAGATCATCTGTGCTGGGAAATTTGTAAATGTTGGAACTGCAATTAAAAATGGTCTTGCGTATTTTCTAACAAACAACCCTACAGTTTTCAACTGAAAACAAAGTAAGACTAATAGAAATACTTCTCAGCTGGGAACTACTACTCTTTGAAACCTGGAAATTATTTGAGAAGGAGTGGCATCAAGTCTTATCGGATAGTACACAACTGAAGCTGGTCATTGTGTGATTTTTTTGGACATAGCATACAAAGGAAAGAAAAATTCATAGGAAATTAAGTGAGTTTCAATTTGCACCCTAGAACAAGAGCTTAGGGGGATTTACCCAGATATTTAAGGCATTTAGTGAGCATCAGGGAAAGTGATGCTCACTAAATTAAAAGTGATTTAGTGAGCTCCCTCTGTTCTTAACCCTCGTGTTTAGAAGAAATACCATAGCTTGTCGTTTCTGGTTGTGAATTTAAGACCATCACCAGACCCACGCGCTTTTCTCAAGCGACTGCAAATCACTTTTGCCCAGGATTTACAGCAGCGTTTCCCGGCCCCGGCTGGCCTGCGGCCGGCAGCAGCCCAGCAGGTTTGCAGAGCTTTTCTCTTTCCTTTTTCTTTCCCGTCCCTTTTTTCTCCCCATTGCAGCAATCACCGTCATTTGCTTTAATTGACAGCATCCTCTGCCCGAATCGTCCCAGGTATGAAGTCTCCTCTTCGAGCTACTCTTGTTTAGAATCTTAGTCACATTTTGCATCAGTCTCATATATATGTTTTGATCCCATGACCGTACCCCTGTTATACAAAATCCAATTAAACAATATACTACTAAAATTTGTTTCACTGAATTTGAAGTCTCAGTGGTCCTGCGGGCACTGTTTTCCATATTCCTTCTGGGGCTCTCTTCACTCTCGTGTAGTGAATCCAGGCCGGCTGTTCCTGGATTTTGATTGCAGTGTTGGTGGTCAGCAGGACTTGATATGGTCCATCCCACTTTTCCTCTACTGGCTGTCCTGAAAAAGTCTTTACGTATACAAAATCACCAGGCTTGAAAGAATGAATTGGTAAATCTAGGCCTCTGGCCCGAAATCCCAGAACCAATTTTTGTATTTTATTCAATTGTTTTTGTAATTCCACAATGTACGTGAATAAATACTCAGATCCCAATTGTGATAGGTCTTCTCCCTTATATATAAACGTATACAGATGACCATACAAGATCTCAAAAGGGCTTAGTCCTTCCTTGGCTCTAGGCTTAGTCCGTATTCTAAGTAAGGCCAAGGGAAGGGACTGATGCCATGACAGGTTCATTTCGTGTCCTATTTTTGCTATTTGCTGTTTAATCGTATGATTCATCTTCTCTACCTGTCCACTCACTGTCGGTCTGTATGGGGTATGTAACTGCCAATCTATTCCCAAGACCTTACTGATTTGTTGTACAACGCCAGCACAAAAATGTGAACCTCTGTCAGAGGACATTATGTTTGGAATACCAAACCGTGGTATGATCTCATTTAACAATACCTTAACCACCTCTCTCACTTTGTTCGTCTGGCAAGGAAAAGCCTCTGGCCAACCTAAAAAGGTATCAGTTAGTACTAGCAAATACCGATACCCCCCTTTTCTTGGGAGTTCGGAAAAATCGATCTGCCATTGTTGTCCTGGGTAATTTCCTTTACTGATCACCCCCTATTTTACTCTATTTCCAGTATTAGGGTTATTTCGTTGACATACTTCACATTGTCTGGTGACCTGCCTCACCACAGTATACAAGTTTCGCCCTATCAATGCCCTACTTATACTCTTACATAGGGTTTCTCCTCCCCAATGAGTTTTATTATGTTCGGCCAATACAGTACTCCAAATTAATTTAGAGGGCAATATTATGTGTCCATCTTTCAGGTGTACCCATCCATCTGGGGCTATTTCCCCTCCTAGATCTTCAGTTAGTTTCTGATCCTCCTTACTGCATTTCGGTTCTAACCCTGACCCTAAGGTTTGGATTTTACAGTCTGGAACCAAGGGTATTGCCTCTACTTCTGTTGGCTCAGTGGCTTGTTTCGCCTCTTGATCTGCAAATCGATTTCCAATTTCATATTCAGCATTCCCTTTCTGGTGCCCTCGGCAATGCACAATGGCTATTTTCTCCGGTTGTTCTACAGCTTCTAATAATTTCAAAATTTCTTTGGTATGTTTTATTTGCTTTCCTTGGGAAGTTAATAGCCCTCTTTCCTTCCAGATTGCTCCATGCGTGTGTACCACGCCAAAAACATATTTAAAATCTGTCCAAATATATATCTTTTTCCCTTTTGCCGTTCTAAAGCTCGAGTGAGAGCTATTATCTCTGCCTTCTGGGCTGAGGTTCCAGGAGATAAAGGTTTCGATTCAATTACCTGATGAGTAGTTGTGATAGCATAACCTGCTTTGCATTGTCCCTGTTTCACAAAACTGCTTCCATCCACATACCACGACCCTTCTGCATCTTCCAACGGCTCCTCTTTAAGGTCCATTCGACTGGAATACACTGCTTCTATCGTTTCTATACGATCATGCACTACAAGCTCCTCCTGAGCTCCACTCAGAAATGAAGCTGGAATTATGATACTAATTGTTACGATCTCGATATCATCCTGTTCCACCAATATCGCCTGATATTTCATAAATATTTGTGGTGAGAGCCAGTGGCTCCCTTTCTGCTCCAAAACAGCTGAAGCGGTGTGGGAGACTAATACTGTTATTTTCTGCCATATGGTAAACTTTCAAGCTTCTTGTATATTGATGACAACGGACACTACTGCTCGTAAACAGCTTGGCCATCCTTTACTTACTTCATTGTTCAGAGAAGTATGGCACCGCTCATTTATAGGGGCCAAGTTCTTGTGCTAGTACTCCCAGGGCTATTCCTTGCCTCTTGTGGGAGAATAGCCAGAATGGTTTTGAAACATCAGGTAATCCTAGAGCTGGGGCTCTCATCAATTCCTGCTTAAGTTGTTTACAGGCTTTTCGTGCTTCTCCAGTCCAAGTTAATCTTGTCTGGCTATTTTTCACCAATTCATACAATGGTTTGACTAGTAGTCCATAATTATAAATCCAAAGACGACACCAACCTGTCACTCCAAGAAAAGTTCATAATTCCTTCACCGTTTGTGGCTCCGGAGTTTGACAGATGGCTTCCTTTCATTCCATCCCAAGCTCTCGTTGTCCTCCCAAGATTTCCAGTCCCAGGTAAGTCACGCGTTGCTGGATCAGTTGAGCTTTCTGTTGGGAAACTCGATATCCACTTAAACCCAAGAAACTGAGAAGGCTTACAGTCCATTGTATACAATTTTCTTTTGTTTCTGTAGCTATTAAAAGATCATCCACATATTGTAATACAGTTCCTGCATCATCTGGGGGCGTCCAACTGTCAAGCTCCTTGGCCAACTGGTTTCCAAAAACCATAGGTCTATTTTTGAATCCCTGAGGTAACACCATCCAGGTTAACTGAGTCTTTCTTCCAGATTCAGGATTTTCCCATTCAAAAGCAAACAGCTTTTGACTTTCTTTGGCCAGAGCCAAACAAAAGAAGGCATCCTTTAGGTCCAGGACTGTAAACCAAACCTGATCATCTTTCAGTTTAGTCAGTAAAGTATAGGGATTGGATACTACAGGATGTATGTCTTCCACTATTCTGTTGATTGCCCATAGGTCCTGTACCAACCTGTAGCTTTTTCCATCTGCCTTCTTAACAGGCAGAATTGGTATATTAAATTCTGATTTGCATTCAATCAATAGGCCAAAATGTAAAAATTTGTTGATTATTTCTTTAATTCTTTTTCTGTCCTCTACCCTCAAAGGATATTGTTTCACTTTAACTGGTCTCTCTCCCGATTTCAGATTCACTACCACAGGAGCAGCATTTTAACTTTCCCAGGTACTTCAGATGCCCAAACGCCTGGGTAGACTTGATCAATTAGTTCTTGTGGTATTTTAGACTCTTTTTCCACTTCCAATAAGGCTAAACTCAAAACTTCAATTAATTGTTTTTCTTTCACTCTAAATTCAATTATTCCTTTTTCAGAACTTATTTCTGCTTCCAATTGTTCCAGTAAGTCTCGACTAAGTAGTGATTTAGGAGATTCAGGTAGGTACAGAAACTTATGTAATCCTATTTGCTTTCCCAATTTGTATCTTAAAGGTTTCAAGAAGTAGGCTTTTTCCGATTTTCCTGTTGCCCCTACTACTGTAACAAAATCTTTATCCTCTGGTATTAGTTTTTGATTTAACACTGAATATGAGCCTCCAGTATCAACCAAAAATTCCACCTCCTGCCCCCTATTTCCTAGCTTAATCTTAACCAAAGGGTCCACTAGGGAAGACTCCTCTGGTCCCCTTCATTGTTCTAGGGCAATAGTTTTTTGTGTTTCTTGCAACATCAGGCATTGGGCCTTCCAATGTCCCACTTCCCAACAATAAGCACACTGATCTGGTCTCAAGGGCCCATGTAGCCCTCTAAGTCCACCTCGATCTCGCCTCATTCCTCTGCCTTGTCCCCTTCTCCCATTACCATTTTCCTGTCTTCCCAAAGCTGCTATAGTAGCAGTGGCAATAGTTTTGCCCAGCTTCCTTCTCTCATCCCCTTCTCTATCTCTATAGACTCTCCAAGCTTCCTCAATCAACTTTTCCAAATCTCTTGCATCTGGCTCTCTCAACTTTTGCAATTTCCATCTAATGTCTCCAGCCGACTGCCCTAAGAACAATGAAACCAATTGCTGCTTTCCTGTTTCAGATGATGGATCAAGGGTAGTAAACTTCCACACGGCTGCCCGGAGTAGGTCAAGGAAGTCAGTAGGGGTCTGTTTGACCTTGTTTTATGGCATATAAACTTGACCAATTAACAGCTTTGGGTATTGCATTTTCAATCCCAATTTTTATCCACTCCTGATATTTCTTCAGCAATCTATATTCATTATCATCATTCTGATCCCAGTTTGGGTCAGTTAAAGGGACATGATTATCTACTGTCCCAGGTAACGCTCCAGCAGTTATCTGGACGTGTACTTGGGTTCTGGCTGTCTTAATGACTAATTGTTTCTCGGTCTCCGTTAACGCATCCAGCATTAATTCAATATCTTTCCAATCTGGATCCTGATTTTTCACTATCAGCCCAAACTCTTTTGCAGCCCCTTCTGGATCATCACGGTATCCGTGATCCGTTTCTTTCCAGATATCCAAATCATTCATAGTAAACAAGACCTTAATTTTTGTCAGTCCTGTTGCCCCCATCACTTGCCTCAAAGGAGCCTGGAGTATCGTCCCACCTTACTCCAAGTACGAGCTGTGATTGGGGTAAACCTGATACTAGGACCCTCTTCTAGATCACCTTCCTCCCTTAGGGAGGATTCCTGATTTAAACCTTGGTCCTGACCCTCCATCATCTCATTCGATTGACGTGCTGGGCTCAAAAAATCCTCTATCCTTTTTTCTACTTCCCTTAACTTTTTACACCTCTGTCCAATACTACACATTGAACAACACCTTTCCATTCCTCCCTTTTTCTCTTTTCAATCCTTTTCCATAGCTAAAATAAATGGGTCTTGTGGTGCCAAATTGACCCCCCAATCCTTCTGCCACTCTGGATGATTTCTCAGCTTGAAGAACATATCTGCATACATCACCTCGTCCCATTTTCCTTCTCGTCTTAAAAACAACATCAGTTATAATTTAAAGAATCATTATACGGCCATTTTTCTTCATTTTAAAATTTGTAAAGTGGCCACCACTGATTACAATATTTAATCAAAGTTTTCTTGTTAGTACTACCTCCCCCATCAAAGTCTTTCCAATGTTTTACACGCATCCTGGTGGACTATTCTTCAGGATGCCCCCACTTGGTTTTGCCCCCATATTGGTTTTACCAAGGGTCTATTGTTTCTCTAGTCCAGTTAGATTTCCACACTGGATTCGTATAAGTTCTGCTGATCTCTCAATCCCAATCAGACCAATTACTTCTAAAAGTGTCACACCAAAAATCTTGTTCCGCCCAAATTATTACTTCACTTTCACAGACATAACATTGAATCGTAAAAAGGGTATTACATGTGACATTACAGTGAATAGCACACCAATGTCTTACAACTGGAGCATTTGGGTCAATATTATATGACATAAGCTTGCAATTTTCATAGTGCTCCAACACACTGTATTTCAATTACTTACACAACAGCACACCCTGCTGGTAAGTTCTTACAACACCACCAAGAACATATCAGAATACGAATAAAACCAAATAGGACTATTATTCCGATTATCCAATTAATGTCCCACATATGGTTTCCAATGCAAAAACGTATACTCTTTACACCGGCCTTTTCAGTATATGTTCATCTGGCAAAAACTAGGCAACAGTTTCTGACTTACACGCAATGCCAAATGACTAGTCACACAATGCAAAACTACTAGTAAAGAATAGAGCTATTCACATAGATGGAATCCTTGTCTACCGTCGAGGTGATCCAATGAGTCAAGGAGTCCCTCCAGGAAAATAATCCCGGGGGCGCCCAGGGAGTCCCCTCCTCAGCAGGTCCCACAATTCGGAAGACAGTGTCCCATCTGGGGTGCCAGATTGATTCAAGGAAGTCATTAGTTCAAATTTTATATAGTAGCTTTATTCTCTATTACAGCGCTGGATGCATGGGGGATTGCTCCTCCTACGTGCATACTGAGGATAATACAGTTACTTCTTTTATAGAGCCTATACATACATATTAATTAGAATGTTGCAATATGTAAATTTGCTCCCGCTACATATGCTAATTGATTTGGCAATTCCTTCCCGCATGCGCACTGCCTCCTGGTGGTCTTGGGCAGGGATCTCAGGATGAAGTAAGAGTCCTCCTCAGTCACCACTGTCCCACATTTTAGAGTTGAACTCTTTACCTTCTTATCCTGGTGATAGCTCTGTTCATCCAGACCAATCTTATCCAGCTTAATGATGTTTACCACGAGCTTCTTTCCTCTCCGTTAATCATGAACTGACAAGGTCTTAGGTTAAGCATGTTTGTTCTGTCTTAGCAAATATTAAAATCGTATAGTTCAAGGACGTTCATCCATTGTTTTCTAAAAACTACATATTTTATACAATTCATTATCTGCTTCCTTCCTTCAGACCCAGTTTCAAGGCCAGACCAAAACCTCAATTCAGGTCACAACCTTGACGGGAAGCCTTTCACCAGCAGCACTGAACCTCCCAAAGACCAGAGCTGGGAGCGCTGCTGCTCTGCAGCAGCCCTGGCAAGCCCCTCGAGGGGAGCTCCAGAACCCCACTCCCCCCCGTGCAATCCCCTGCAATTCCCCATGGAGCACCCCCACCTCCCCCGTGCCCGACCGCCGCTGGAGCTGCC